>JARJDQ010009676.1:0-12120 GCA_030264215.1 Geostiba sp. GC000077 | reverse complement strand
GTCGACGTATGTACTAAATAGAAGGAGTGAAGTTTTCTCTACGATCGATACACCCAAAAAACCTGACTTACGCATTTCGCTACACGATCGATTCTCTTTCAATATCAGGTATAAAGCAATGTTTTAAGTATTGTATCTGAAAAAATCATGTAACATATTTCCAAAAAGTTTTTCACGCAGAACATTCAATATGAGTTCTCCTCCATAGTTTGAAGTTTTACATATGACAAAGCTTTTTTTCTTTCTTTCTTTTTTTACGCTTCTACCATCCCTTAGTTTGTATTAGATAATTAGATTATATTTCGAATTCTGATCTACTTTGACTCTGTACTTAATATGCATTTTAATGTAGAGCCCATTTTCGGAGATACTGACTATTACTAGCGCGTATCACATGTCTCATTTATACTTAATCAACAGGTTTGATTATTCTGAGAAGTAACATTTAAAAATTAAAATTATCTAAGGACGACAACCTCGGTACCAAATCTAAAACTCTACAATATGATTGCAAATTAAATGAAGAACATCAACAACAAAGCATTTGTTACTATTACTGCAAAACATATTACTTACGTTTGGATTTTTATCGCCCCCAACCACCCCGCTCACTTTTCCATCCACCAGCGACAGTTTCCTCACGCTAGAGCTCTCGCTATCAGCAATAAAGACAGCGCTCTCCTCTTGATGCAACGCCAAACCGGAAGGCTGAGCAAAAGCCGCATTGTTCGGATAGTTATTATTGCGGTTCTCCTCCCTGCCGGACCCTGCAATGCACACCACCATGCCAGCTATGTACTCCTTCCCCTTCCACCACTTGGTATCCTCAAGAAACACCGCCCAGATCTGATGCGTACCAGCCATTGCCACTAGCAACACTGGCTTTCCCTCAGCAGTAATAAATATCTCCAAATCCCACGGACTTGAAATCCCTTGCTGCGTACCAACTCGTCCGCCATTTCGATCATTGCTCTGCGCACCATTCCCTGCAATGGTGGACACCATGCCCGACTTTATATCAACACGACGAATCGCATGGTTTTCGGTGTCCGCTACGAAGAGGACATCTTTGTTGAGGAACACGACGCCTTGCGGTTGATTGAACATGGCGTCGTCGAAAGCGCCATCGTGGAAGCCAATCTCACCGCAGGGACTTCCCACCACGACAACCCTCTTTTCGGTTTCAGCGTGTGCGAAATTATCGACGAATATCAAGCGATTGTTGCCCGAATCGCTGATGCAAAGGCGGTTCTCCCAAGCGTGAATTTTGCCCGGAAACAACAACGGCTCTTGATGTTGGATAACATCGACGGACTTTGTGATTGTTGGAAGACTGCGATTCGAGACTTTGTCGTTAAAATATGCCAGGAAATGCTTAATGTACAACTTCAGAGTGTCTCTGTGTCCTTCACCCATGAGCATCACTAAAGGTTGACCATCAGGGCTCACAAGAAGTAAAGTAGGCCAACATTGCACTTCACATTGCTTCCACATTGTGGCACCTTCATCATTCACCACTGGATGCTCAATGCCATATCTTAACACAGCATTGAGGACATTATCAGCCTGCTTTTCATTCTCAAACTTGGCACTGTGCACACCAATTACCACCAAGCCATCTTCCACAGAGAAAGTGTGCTCGATTTCTTTCAAATCAGGCAGAATATGCATGCAGTTAATACAACAGTAGGTGAAAAAGTCCAGCAGAACCAACTTGCCCTTCAGATGCTTCTTAAATGAAAGGGGCTCTTTAGTATTAAACCAGGAAGTTCCTGGAAACAATCAAAACAAATAACTTTAGCACAAGCTATTCAAAAGTTTTAATTCAAGATTTAAGATTTATTGACTCACCAAGTGGAAAATCTTTAATCGGTGCATAGTTTAGTGATTTAATGTATGTCTTGAACACCTCATCCACTGGAAGACCACTTTCCTCTAGGAGCATCTTCAGCTTCTCATTGGAATACATGATGGGCACATCCTCATTAAATTCTGGTTCCATTTTTTGATTGTTGGGCCCAAAAAGACTTCTAAAAACTGCACACGCGTATTGGACAAAGCTCTAGAAGTTTGATGTGTACTTACTATTTTTTATTTGGTTCATTGGCACTTATAAAGCTTCAAAAGTAGGAAGACATTTCATATTTATAAATAATTCTGTGGAGGTGTGGAACTGTGGAGTTAGCACTTGAGTACTTTCTCCTTATGACAGAAATAAAGCTTAACCTCTCCGTCATGTCATGTGGTAAACTTTATCATGAATTTTATTAATATTTACGAAATTTGGTGAAAACATGTACAAAAAAACAAAGATAAATGTTTATACATTAGAAATCGATGTTAATTGCCTACAAACTATAGCAATCTACTTTGAAATATACTAAAATAATTTTGCGGTTGCTGAAGTCACCAAGAGGTTAAGCTTTACATAAGGATTGCGTTCGCGCTGGATTTGAAATTGAAATGACTGTACAACGTTTTCGTAGACTAAGTACTGATTATTTATATTATTCTAATGTTGGTGCTTGATTAGACAATTCTATTGTATAAACTTAACTAATTTCACTTAGGTTCAATGTGTAAGATCGAGTTTTCAACTTGTCCTCGACAAGTTCTAGTTATCGCAGGCGAAGGGGGGTAGGTAGTTATTGTCGGAATATGGGAACATAAATGCATTCTTCATGTTGGTCAAAATCTAAAATAAAGAAAAAGAAGCAAGCAATTATTACAAATGGCAGTATTGAGTTGGCAACCTTTATTTTCAATCTACAACGCCTACAAAATTCATTAAATCTCATGTAGTTTGGCGGTGTAGTTTAAACTCGATATAAATGCTACGTACGAAATGCGCCAAGAAAACCAAACCAACGGAGAACCGAGGGGAAATATAGAAATAATTATTAGCATAAAAATATTATTATAGAGCTGCGAGTGGCGCCTAGCGTTTGTATGGATGATAGTTTTGCCCGCCGCCGTTGCCGCCCGCGTACCGCTGACCCCCACGTCCGCCCCCATACGAGTCAGCGGGGGAGACCGTCGACCGCCCCCCGTTTTCGCTGCCGCCGGCGGTGTAATAGTGCTTATCCTCGTTGGTGTAGCCGCCGCTGCCATTGTGATAATAGTGCGCAGCGCCGTCATCGACGAGCGTCACCGACTTGTTGTTACCGCCCGCACCACCTGTAGCATAATCATAGCCGCCCCCGCCGGTGGTACTCGTGCTATAGTCGCCGCAGTTGGGCGAAGTGTAACCTACGAGAAGGAAATCAACTTCAAAACAACAAGACAAACAAAACAAAAATGCACAGAATGCCAAACCAAAAACAACAAAACAAAACCGAAGAAGAATCCAAAAAAGAAAGAGAGGCAGAGGGGAAACAACAACATATGGAGGAACAAAATGGAATTTATCAATTTATTTTGCATCATGTTCATCATCTGTTCTACGAATATTTGCGATTCATCATCGTATCTTCATATCCATAATTCAATATGTATTCAATTATTCATAAATTCAATATAGACAATGGTGATACTAATAATTATTTATCAGACAGTCAACTACTTAATAGTTAAAATGTACGTTCCTAGGAGTTAGATTCATTGATTCACTAATTAGCATTTATTGCCAAGTAAGCAATGGAAATAATTCAACCACCATTTGGGCATTTGGTTCAAAAATGTTCATCATCAATATATTTTGTTGTGTTTCAATATTAAATTCATCTCCATGTTTGTCACTTTTGCTAGTGCAACTAATATGCTTAATCGATAAATTTAGATAGTAATAGATTATGCTATTATAATCAATATGTATATTATAAGTATTGTAAGTGTGTGTCAAGTGTGTATAATATTTCTACACTACTATTAATAACATTACATAATCAATAATCATTACTTATTGTTACTTTTATGCGTGCCATATAATAATGTAAAGTTAATATATTAATAGATATATTATATATAATTGTATATTATGCAATCAGCATCAGTATATAAGGTAATATTTGTTTCAATATATTTTTGTATAATAGGTATATTGTAATTTTATACTAATAAGTCATTTTTTACTTCTTTAATCAAATATTTCAATTTCCCTATGTTTACGTTTAACCATTTGTTTTTTTTTGCATCTGTTAATTTTACTATAATGTTAATTTTAAGTGTTACTTCATTAGATGTATTTATAAAGGAGAGATTTGCTAATTATTACCTCGCGTGTTTTCTTTCACCTCATTTCACCGCTGATTATTACTCATTACTCAATTACTACGGCACTAAACACAATTACAAGATAGTGATTCGTCAACGTGTACATTACAACGTTTTGTTTAATATTTTAATGTTTAGTTTAATTCATTAATGTTCGGTTTGCAGGTCGCTCAAATTGTATTCATCTATAAATGTATATCTTACTCATGTATCGCAATAGTCAAAACTTAATTGATTTGATAGCTACTTAACAATTTCACCGTCATCATCATCGTCGTTATTCATTACGCTTAAATTTTATTGTTATGTTATGTATAACATTTTCTTTTTGTTTTCATTCATCTAATATTGGTTTAGGCAAATATTTTGTAACTATATGTCATTTTAAATGGTATCTTTTAGCTTTTATCCATAAATTTAATTCGATTGCATTTCTTCCATCGCTTCAAACGCAAAAACTTAATATTACTGAGGTCGGTTTTTTTTTCTTCAAGGAATAGTCTAAAAATCAACATTAATTAATCGTGATGGACGTTTGTGTAAAAAACCGTGAATTACAATTATTATTGACCGCACCGTATGTTGTAATGCTTAAAATGTGTTTAAAGTTAATCATTATGCATTAGTGATTGATTCTCGACATTGTCCTACAAAACAAGCGCATTCATTTTATTCATTAATCAACATTGTTTGTTCAATGGTAGTGGGGAGGGTGGAGAAACCTATGATATTCGTTAATATACACACACAAAAGAAAGGAGTTCTTCATCGCTTAGAGTTCAATATTCAATCCGATAGTTCTTCGTTATCATGCATCTCAGTCATAAGATAAGATGTAAAATTACAAGAGAATTAATGCATTAGTTATTGTGTATGATATATGTAATAAATTGTAAACCTAAATCACACTTTTGTTCATTTCATATTTCAATATTTTCAATATTCATTAGTTTTGTTCGCCTTATAATTTATATGCCTTAATTTCCATTTACTTTTACTTTTTTGTCTTCTTTAATCAATAATGTTTAAATACACTTCTTCTCTTTGCGGATATTGGGTATTTGGTTATCAAGTTGAAAAATTCAAAAATTATCAACTAGTACAAGTAGTATTACAACTTAACACCGTATTTGTAAATATTTTAAATTGGTTTTAATTGAGCAAAACACTTTTCATCTTAATGTTACACTTATCATTATGTCATGCCATCATTTTCATTATGTCAAGTATGTATTCAAGTTTACATTATAACGTTTTCTCTCAGATTGATTGCATCCCTACAATTGTCGCCTTAAACACAAAGATAACACTTAATCAAAAAGGCCAAACTCTGCGCGCGTGTCTTGTGTTCATATGATTTATGTTTATGAATGTTTACAATAGTAAATATGCTTAATTAATTAATTAGTAATTATTGTTTGTCGTTTTTTTTTTCTTGTTGTTCAAACACATTGTATATGTAAGTGTAACTTAACTATATGCAATATATCGATATTCTCACTTTTGGTATGTTTGTGTGTAGTATGTCTCATCGCTAGTTCATAATCAGTAAGATGTATCAGTATCAGTACGTAATTAAGTTCAAATTCAATAAAAATACAAATCGATAATCGATAATGTTAAGATTAATCTTGTTGTTTCATCATTTAAGAGTATAATTATTGTATTTACAGAATATCAGTCGAATTTATTGATTTTGGTTTTGCTTCTTGCTTCATGTCTCGTATTTACAGCATCATTCAATGGAACTCTGCGCTTTTTTAAACTTTACTTTTAATTAATTAATTAATTTAGTTACTATCGTTAAGAACTATCCAACTCTTGCCGTAAACTATGTAAACAAGATAAAATGTTCATAAATCAAAAATAAAAACGCGCTTGTGGTTGTGTTTGTGTTATGTCTTTGCCCCTCAATTCGTTACAAACATTCTTAACGTTAATTTGCTTATAATTTGTTGCACTTTGCACTTTTGTGTGTGTATTAATTAATTAATTCATTCTAGTATAATATGTAAGAAGTTATTTATAATCATTAATCATAGTTGTTTATTGTAGAAATAGATGTATAAAATGCGTATTCCTGGGTATATACTTCTTCTCTTAACTTGTTTCATTTGTTTAAATGTAATTTGTGAAGTTTGTAAATCAAAGCCTACAATAACGTTGAACCTGATTCGCCATTTGATCATATACATCATATTCATCATGATTCAGCATATTTGCTTGCGCCAGTGGTTGTTGTTTGGTTTGTTGGTTAGTTGGTTTGTTTAGCCAGTGCCATCTTGTTGCATGATAAGTCTCGCATCATCGATTCTGATTGTTATTTACTTTGTTTCCATTACTTTGCAATTATTATAAATTTAGCTAGACAATCTGAGGTAAAGATACATCTTAATAACAAGAATTGCTTTCCGTTTCTTTTGTTCCGTGAGTTGCAGATGCCTACAATTCGCTACTCCTGCCTGATTGGGTGCGTTGGTGAAAAAAAGTTCCTTGTTCATCGTTTGGTAGCGTTTACAAGTACAATGGCAACAATGCATTCAGCTAACAAATGTAAGAGATATACATTATACATTCAAAGTAAAAGAGATAGTGATACTGAACGTTGGTTGGTTGGTTTAGTTTTGAAGTGGTTAAGTTGATTTGTTGTGTCGTCATCTCAGATTTGAAGCATTTGTTTTTTATGTGGGAGGTGAGTGTGGGCCGTTTATTTCGCTAGCTACTTGTCTAGGCGCGAGAAGACGCCGCCGCCGCCGCTGCGTCGGGGCGCGCGTGCATCGGCCGCGTCTCACCACGACGAGATCGAATTGCGCAACGTACCTACAACAACATGCATTTAACAATTTCAAGTCAACTTTGGAGCGCGCGTGCCGCCATTTGGCTTTTTTTTTGCAGATGCAGGGGACCAGCGCGTTTCGAGAATCAGAATCAGTCCAAAATGTCTACCGCGACCACAAAAACCAAACTACAAATGCTCGATGAAGCTTAAAACCTGTAAATGCAGAACAGAAACAAGAACAAAGGTGTTGCAAAAGGAAAAACAAACGAAAACGCTTTTTGGATTGTAATTTTTTTTGCAAATGAATAATATAATAAGAAAAAACATTTCCATCATTTCAATCATATTTTCCATCATTTTGAATAATTCGTCTAACGCTAAATCTATGTCGATCAAAAAATTTGTCTAAAATATGTCCATCAAACAAGTAATAGTTCAATTTCACTAATCAATTCGCTTTTATACCATTTATATGTACTCGCATTAAGATCTAAATATCCATTGTTTTTCTCAAATACCTATTAATTATATCCATAAAATTGTTGTCCATATACAACAAGCAAAATAATGATAATCGATAATAAAACATAAAAATCGTAAGTTACGACATATTAAAAAGAAACCCTTACGATAATGGGGGGGGGGGAGATGGTGTGTAATCAGAATGTAATCAAAATTATTTATAAACAAAATTAATTCAAACGCAGTGTGTGTTTTGTCGCGTGTCGTATTTGTGATGCTGTATATCTTATTGATAGATAAGTAGTTAATATTAATTAGTAAGTAAAAAATACACAACAATCATTTATATTATTAGTTTCCTTTGTTTTGGCGCCATAAATAGATATAGCCTAAGCGGTCAGAAATCCCTCGCCTCGAAAATCGCTTTATTTCCTCCCCATACAGACAGACAGAACATTTCCTAATTTATTTACTTCGAATTTAATTTTACTTCCCTCTCGTTACGAGTCTAATTAATTATAAAATTAATTGCTATTACTTTAGGATCACCATTTGTTTCAATTAATTAACTTATCATGTAGTTGTAGACTGTAGACATAGACAATAATAACAGTTCTAATTATGATTATAAAAAAAGAAGAAAAAAACGAGCGAGAAAAGAAACGCGTTGGCTGGAGCCGTTTCTTAGCGTTAGCATAGTTCATAGTTTACAGTACAACACAGCTAATTTTATTATTATCATTCGATTTACCGTTTAATTTAAAATTATCAATAAAACAGGAGCTCAGAGTAGTGTAGTTTATAATACTAATAAGTCTTCTCAGTTGCATTTTATGTAATTGTATTAATTGTAATTTTGTTGTTGGATCCGCATTCGCACAACATCGAGGAGCATCCCGCCGTGAGCCGCGACATCATTAATTAGCTTTTATGAGAAATGTTTATGCGCGCCGCGCCGCTTTGCCGCCATTCGCGAGTGTGTTCGGGGGTGTTATTCGCTACGATTAGTGTCTACGATTAGAAATAGATAAAATCTTTGCAGTTGTCAACAAATAACAAAATTGAAGTGTTACATGTCTATACTAATTGTATGTAATAAGCTCTAGCTCTAGTTCTAGCAATTATGTACACTTACTTAAGAATAATTTTACTCGTTTTCGAATTAAACTTGGCGGTTACAATAAGTAGTAATTATCAGCGACGACTAGAGCGGGGACGTACTTTACTTATAAATGCTTTGCTCTTTTCTTCATTATCATCATCATAGAAAAGTGTTTTTGAATCACATTCGTTTTCGCCGGTATCCTCATCGAAAATCAAGGAAAGATTAAACAGTTCCAACAAAATGCAAACAAAGTGGCGCGCCTCTTGTGAAATCGACTTAATAATAAATAAATCTAAGTGCAATAAATCTGTAGCATATATATCATACACAACATAAATTACTAAATAAGTAAATAAGAATTAATTAAGATTTACGATTAACATTGCGATCAAAAATGTGTTTCGGCGCACGCACGACGAACAATGCTCCCCCAAGTAATGAATGCTCTCACACTCTCCCGTCACTTCGTAGCTTAAGCCTTCATTAATTATATTATTGTACAAGTAGTAATTAATAGTTAATTTAACTTTAATTTGCTGAGGTAATCGATAATAATAATAAACAATTCGTTAGGTTTAGTTTAGGGTTTAAAATAGTGGTGTAAAAAGACATCATTTGTGTTTCCAAAAATTCCTTACTTACTTTGCGTATTGATACTCGATAATTGCGTAATTGCGTAATGATAAATGTTAAATAGTAATTTTATGTCATTAATGTAACAATGTAAAGTTTGAGCAGATTTTTCTTATAATTCCTTAGAAATAGTCAACACTTCTGTCTGTCTGCGTTTAGTTCTTCGTCAAAAATTTACCGTTAGTTTTGTTACTACGTGTCTACAGTTTCTTTCCTAATTGTAAGTCCCACTTTTGTGTGTATTATGTAATAGTATAAGTTTCAAGTTCAAAAAGGATTAGTTTATACTTTATAGTATATATAGTGTAAATGTATGTAAATGGGTCTAGTGTTCAATTTTTTAATTTACTACTAAATCAAAATCGATAGATATACGATTTTCGCTTAGAATGTATCTCCTTGGGATATAAAATGATAAAATGTGCAAATTTACAAACACAATTTCTTAGCTTCTTTTCTTCCGCGGATTCAATGCAATTGTGTGGTTGCAATTATTTGGAAATAATAATAAAAAAACAAAAAATGAAGGTGCTAAAGCACACGCGAAGTCATACATTTCAATAGCAGCATATGACTTCAAATCGAAATTACAAACATGATGCGAGAAACAAAAACAAAAAACCGGAGGAATAATGAACAGAGGGGGGAAAAATGCTCGCAGCCGGCTCCCCAACTTTAGCACGTCCAATTGTAAGTGTAACTATTGCAGTAGTAATGCGTTCTATGCGTGAAACTCTGATTCTGATTCTTTTGCGCATTCCTGCAGCTGCTGGCGGCCGGCGTGGTCGGAGTGGTGCCGCCGCGGCCGTGGGGGGCGCGCGGCAGGCGGGCGCCGGCGACAACGCAAGGTTGTCAGGAGCTGGGCCACTCTTTGAAATCGTTAAAGTGTTTCGCACCTGCGTTGGGCGGCTGCGAGGTGTAGCCGCCGACCTGGGAGCCGGCGTCGCTGCCGTAGCTGCGCGGCGGCGCGCCATACCCGTCCGCCGAGTACGACCCCGCCTGGTAGTAGTTGGCGTAGTCGGCCGCCGCCGACGTTTTGCTATTGGAATTTGAGTTGGGCGGCGCGTTGGGGGTGGCCGGCCCGCCCGGCCCGCTCTGCTGGCGCGAATACATGTCTCCTGTAATGTACCCTGTTCAGCAACGAATGAGAGCACATACGTGGCATTTTTTGGGAGAAAAAGAGAGAAAAATACATCAGAGTTAGAATCAAATCATAAATTAATTTACCCCACCTCCCCTCCCCTCCCCCATTCCTTCCTCCCACACACACAACACACACAAAAGGCTAACAGATGACAAGAGAGAGAAAGAGTAAAAACTCGGAACTAAACCAAACAAACCAACAACAAACCATAAACTCGCCAAGTTTCGAGTCGCAAATCGCAAGTAAAATCAAAGCACGAAATGATGCAGGGGGTGGGGCGGGGTGATGAGGGAGGGGGGGCGGGCGCAAATGATAACGAAACGATCGGTACGCAAGTACTGATATGAGAGACGCCTCCAAAAAAATGCACCACACAATAAACGCCTTTTCCGAGGAGGTTTTTGAAAAGTGATCAAGATAGAGAAGCAGTGGGGGGAAAAAGTAAAATCAGGTCCTACCTGACGGCCCAGTGGACTGATTATTCTGCGGCATGTTCCAGCTATTCCAGCTGGCTGCTCCGCTGCCGGTGCCCGGACCTGCAACCAGACCATTTCCTTCAAACGAAACAACACAATTAGTAATCTGCTCTGCTCCAAGGCGCGACTGAATAAAAGTGACGTGACGCGAATTTGAATTTAATTATCGAATTTCGAACGGCGCAACGCAACAAACCGCCAATTAATGTTTCAACCCTTAACGCAGCCCCGCAAGCCCAATCACACAATGCATTCACACACGAAAACGAAGCGAAGACGGATCACCTGCGCTAAAATTCGTATACACAAATGTACACCCACAAGCAACGAGAAAGGCGAGAAACAAAGCTTAAAGTAAAAACAAAAGGGTGACAATGGTTGAGAAGATTCGACTTCAATTTACGGTTTGTTGTTGTTGGTTGTTATGTGAGAGAGAGAGAGGGGGTGGTTTGGGGGGAGAGGCTTAAATGTGGTGCTTACCGTAGGATCCGTAGCCCTGCTGTTGGGGAGGGCCGCCGTAGTTGCTGCCCCATTGCGGATGCGGCCCCTGCGGTCCGGGTGGCGCGCCCCAGCCCTGATAGGAGCCGGGACCGCTCGGCGTACCATATCCGGCGTAGCTCTGCTGCTGCGGCGACGTGCCCCAGCCCTGGTAGCTCTGCATCATGTTGGGGCCCATCGGCGCGCCGAGGTTCATCGGCGGCCCGCCCATCTGGCCGTTGGGGCCCTGCATCATGCTCAGCGGCGCCTGCTGCGGCCCCCAGGCGGAGCCGGGGTCGTTCATCTTCGCGCCGCCGGAGCCGTCGCGCGGCTCGGCCTTTTTGATTTCCACCTAGAAGCGCCCGCCACCGCCACAGTTAGCACTTAAAACCGAGTCGTAGGGGTACGTGACAAGTTGCTGACGGACAACCCGCCGAAAAACAAACTCGCTGACGGTCAACTCGCCGACGGTTAACTTGCCGATAAAAAAAAGTCGCCTACGAGTGCACAAACTATAGAATACTATGCTATAGTACAGTGCTTTCCATTTAACCTCGAACATAGGCCAATGCATTGCCCATTTGAAACTGCAGCCTTATATTCTAAAGTAAATGGCGAAAGTCGGAAAGCAAAATTTATTTTAGAGAGTCGGTGATTGCTCCCAAACCACTGAGGCGATTTGAATTGTCTCTTCGGATTCTTGTTGCTTTGCTAAACATTACCCGCCTCCTAAACTGTTTTTATCCACGCATGCTTAGTACTGATGCTATTATCATACTGCTTTGACGATAATAAGAGGGCGTTGTATACACGAGACTTCCATTTATCACAG
>JARJDQ010009674.1:0-13242 GCA_030264215.1 Geostiba sp. GC000077 | reverse complement strand
TATGCTCAGGCCTCGGCTGTTTGTATAATTCGGACGATAATGCTTGCGATAATGTAACTGAAACCCAGCACTTGTCACCGCCCAAATCATTTCGAAAGAAAAAAGCGCTATAATTGTTTCTAAACAACATGTTAATCTACAACGGTGCGCTCGGCGGAGAAAACAGCTGTTAACAGTTTCGGTTCAATGATTTTGCCCCATTTGCCCCAGAGAGCCAGTGGGAATCAAACATTTGTGCACACCTTTAGGGCAAATGACAATGCTCTTTCTATTTTACACCTCGAATTGCATTTTGAATTATCACTCTAATTCAAAATATGAGTACACAATGGTTCATGCAGTGTATGTGATAAAATATAAGCACATATTTAAATAAAATTACAATCATAACTCCTGTGGATATTTTTTTAACAGCGTATGAAATTGAATCATATTACTGTTTATTTTGAATTCGAAATAAATTTGAATAAATTTAGATAACTCGAAAATACGCACGCGTTGAACTTATTTGGTTGGAATGAAATTGTTTCAAACATTATCACCGAATGCAACCAACAGCCGCAAACAAGCTAGGTTTATGCGGTAGTGTGGTATTTTCGGTTTTCAACGACACTGTGCAACTGCACCAACATTGATATCAAACATTGTATTGTGGTATGAATATGGAATTGTTGCCAACTGCCAACGGATTCATCAGATTTTCTATTTCGGAAAACTGTCAGTTTCAAACGTGCATAAATTTTCAATATCAATTAAAAACCAATTATTCCTGTGGGAAATGATGTGCACAGGCTGCGGCTTTTTTCCCCAAAAATTTAAATTACGAACCTCCTCGTGGCTGAAATATTGGGTTGGTGAGTTATCCGGTTGCACTGTGATAGGGCGATTTGGGGAATTATCAAGTGTGGCGTTAAATTCAAACGACCCAAGTGTGGAGATCACCACGCTCGGCAAATCTAGTTAAAATTGAGCTCGCACGTGCCATCTTTTAATGACCAACCCCATGCGTCATGGGACTTTATCCCATGTTTTATGACAGCCGGCATGCAGACAGAAAAACGCAAAAAGCGTTATCAACTATAATAAATCCCATTAGGCTGCATATGTTGATCGGAAAATCCCTCTGCGGGAATAACAAACACATGCCATTAAAAAATCTATACCACAAAAAAAAAGGGGTTGAATAAATGGAACGAGATAATCCAATTTGAATACTGCTATAATCTTCAGCTAATAGGGTTGCCAAGTCACCTTTTAAAATCGAATTATTTAATAGTGGAAGCAAAGAGCTACCTAAAATTATTTAAACTATTCAACTTTAAATTTTGTCACTTGGAGTGCAAGCGCGACTCATCATAAGATAACGTAAAGATCGTGGAAATAATCGCGAATTATGGGTAACCGTCAATGGAGCCAATAAGGTTTTGGTGAAAACAAAACACCCCTAACCGAGTTGGCTAAAATATCCAAGTTTAATTTTTTTTTCATCCCTTAGGTAGTTTCAGAAAGTAGAACTTTTCATGAAGAGCAACTATATTTCTTTCAACATTGAACTTGAACAACAATAAATTAAGGTAAAATTAAACTTTGAGTTCAAAAAACTTCTTGTGATCTTGGGAGCACTGAATTTTGTAAGATGTAAAATAATGAGGGTAAAACAGGAGTTTAACATTCAATCTAAATAAAAATCAGAAAATTTACTTTGATATGCAAATAGGCGAATGGTTTGACTCCTCGAATCCGCGTCACTGGAGTGCCAAGGGAGACGAGCTAATGTATCTGGATTCGACTGATCAAAAAGATTGTGACAAGCACTTTTGTCTGCAAATACTTGTTAAAGTGGCAATTTCCCTCTCTTTCTTCAACAACACAATGCGCCCATCCAGCATCCACCCCAAAGCTATACATTTGCATCCCGACGCGCACTAGCGGGAACGTCGGGAACCGCTGCGGCGATACCAATTCCCCGCCGCTTTTCGACTCTTTGCGCACGAAAAATTTGCATAATAAGATGATGGCGTAGCAAGGCGGGCCACAACACTGAATTAGTGCGCATAGATTTTGCTTTATTTCATTTTGAGTGCGCGCGTTTGCGCTCGGGAAGTATTTTAATAATGGAGTTTATTATACTGTTATTGCGTATATACCAATATACCCCACGTGCTTCGGCATGCGAAGCACGTTGAGCGAATTTTGAAAGAATCTTAAACTGCGCTACGTTTGAATAAATACTGCGCCCGTGGATTGAATCACGCGCGCGTGTAATTTAAAATATAATAAAACGTTTATCATATGAATTATGTACAATTGATGAAACGATATTGCGGGTTTAAGTGGGTTTTGAGCCACCCGGTGCTACGTCCATTTCAATACTTATCGAACAATTATATCAGCAATGAATGCAATGAATAAGAAATGGTAGAAAATGTATGCGTTATTATTGTATATAAAGCTTACCAAGATTGGATGAGGAGTAAAGCCACTCTAAAATCACTTTGAATAATTTATCAACAGTACAACAGTAAATTTCTCTGTTAACAATTTCCAACATTTTTGCTCGCTATTGTACGGCAGCGGCTCAAATTCTCGTTTTGTGCTTCGATTAAGGTTGGATCTACCAGTAGTCCCCCCGCATTATTCGATAGTCCCTCGGGGCTTGAACGAAAAGTCCCTAACCATCCACTGGGAGCAGTGATAATCTGGGATCATATGTGCGCAACGCAGCGTCGTCGAGTGCACAACTTTTTGCGACGCGTATGACGAGAATCGTAATCGTCTACTCTCTGCGTCGAAATATAAAATGTCTCAGGGTCTCGGCAGTGTAGTGAAAAACAACCTGCATCACCTTGCTGACACATTCTTATTAAAAAGGATTATCGTCAATTTCCCCCTCGTTCTTAGAATTGTCTCTTCCTGCGTTTAATAACGTTCTGGACGTATCGTACATTCAACGGAGCATCTTTCTGTCGCATGTCGCATTTTGGTAAAAGAATACCTTCGCCGATTATTCGCAACCCTCTCAGTGCCTTGTATACTACCCTATAGAATATACTCCAAACTAGAAGACTACAACATCCACTCTCAGCGGTCCTTGCCGATGGCGATGTCATGATACATATAATAAAATCTTAATTTGTCAAATAATGCACTTCACTTGAGGGTTTTCCTCAATTTATCCTGAACCCGCCCGACGGCCCTCCGGGTGAGCTGCCAAGCTGCTCCGACAAGGGCTTACGCTCAATATCGTTAAGTGTAATTCGCCGCATTTACACATGGTGAGTCGTGCGGCGCCGAGGGTAAGATGAGAGATAGTGATCTGATAAAAGAGTAACCAAGATCATGCGCTATTAACCAAGCTGGCTGTAGGGCTGGGGCTGGGGCTGGGGCTGGGGTGGCGCGCGTTCACTAAATTCGGCTTAATACAGTAAAAGGAATTCAATGCCAGGCCGATGGCTGAAAGGGGTTGCCGCCCCCCACCTCACACGAATACCCCTTTGATATCTCTCCGGCCCGGCCGCAGTATTGCGGCAATAATAGGCGAAAGCTTCGGCGGCGCATAAAGGGTTGTCATTGTAATAATTGGAGACGGCTAACGTGTATGACTAATTGGGCCAGATTTTCCCGGGGTGGAGTCAAAGTAATTGGGAGCGGAATTCATTTGGGATAACCGCTGTAACAAACCTCATCGAAATTTATGTACGCATTTGGCAAACCCAATGAAATATGCATACATCTAAACTCTAAACATATCCAGGGCTAAGGTATAGGTATAATTTTTACCTCGGTTCAACATCGGTTCAATGTGTAATCGTTAAAAACTCAAGAAATGCAATAATTTTAGTCCAATTATGATTTTCGGTAATAAGTATATCATACTCATTAAAAGGAAAAGAGCAAATACTTTTTTATTTTTATTTTTTGAATTAGCAAGATTTCCTTATTATAGTTGACAGACAGAACTTAATTATTTTTAAAGATGTGCCTTCTTCACTAAAACTGGTATGAAATGTGTCGCATATAATAAGCTATTGAATTTGTCTAGTTTTATAGAATTACACATGGTGAATCATAAAAAAAAATCGAAGGTAACCTTGTGTAAATACCTATAGTGATTTGATGATTTTGAAGTTTGATTGACTCTTTATTTACAATTACAAGTCCATGATTTCTTCAAATCGACGAGTAACGATTTATAATGATAATGATTTCATCGATGTCGAAATACATGAATATAATTTGACATGGAAATTACGTACAGGTACAAATCCTATGGTAGAGAGGTTTTATTTAATTCGATGCAAATTTCGGTGGCCTGCGTCTGCTGGCCCTCCTAGGCATGCATTGCGTCTCTGTGATCAACATGACGCGCCGTAATGCATACTTGCCCATACGAGGCACGTCACAAAAAAGGAATAAAATTGAGCGCTATTATGATGATGATGACCGCGCTGCTGCCTACTTCATCACCTCCAAGAAGGCAATAATAACTTCAGATGTAAAAAAATCCTCCACACCTTGGCATTAGTTGTTTAATGCATGACAATCAGATACCAGTTTTCAGCCTCGATACTCTGCCATCGGAATTTCATCCGATGTCTCATGTCTGAGTATATCTTGTATACATAACACTCGAAGGCGATAGAAGACGATGAAGTGCGGCTCACCGTGATATAAGTCGCTTCTGTAGCACTTTTGTTCTCTGGACCGTGCCACTCACCCACCCGACCACGTACATTTTCATTTTTTCTACACCCAGGGCACCCAGGATGGACGATAAAAAGTCAACTCACTAACGAGTACTATTATTAAACGCTACTTCAGCGTAATAACATAATAATACACTGATCAGCTGAAGTGTCGAGTAAATATGAGTAATTTATTGAGAATCGAAGCCTTGTTGATGATGAACTAAAAAGTGAACTTTCTAAGTAAACAATTCAAGTTACCAAAGTACAAAGTTCTCACTGGCACGAATTCAATATTGAAACAATTTTAATTTAAAATGTTACCAAACTGAATAATACTGAAAAATAATATTATGAAAATAGCGTATTATTTCCAGCATGATCTATATTACCGCAATTTTGTTGGCAACTTGGTAACTATTATTATTTACGATGCAAAGATTAATATTAACTAAACATTAATTAAAATTAGAAACTAAATATTGTACCGAGCCATTAAAGACGATTGAAACCATTTGAATTTTCCGCCGTGATTTTGACTTCCGATAGAGTGACAAGAATGTAACCATAGAAAGTACGCGGAAAATTCAAATAGCTTTAATCGTTATTGATGGCTCCGTATTATGTATAAATAT
Source organism: Geostiba sp. GC000077 (assembly GCA_030264215.1). Classification (NCBI taxonomy): domain Eukaryota; kingdom Metazoa; phylum Arthropoda; class Insecta; order Coleoptera; family Staphylinidae; genus Geostiba; species Geostiba sp. GC000077. Next base: position 7,922 of record JARJDQ010009674.1, on the reverse strand, counting down.
TATATCTGTGGCATTTCGGAGAAACTACATAACTCCATTTTTTTAAGAGAAAAAAGTTGAGTTATCGGTGTGGAAAGATAGTGTCTGAAGGCCTCTTTCGCATGCTTTAACTACCAAATATATTAGTTTTTGAATTATACACCATTTAATTTACTACATAACTACATTTTCTCGGAATAACCTCACAACTACAAATTTCACTCCAAGTTCCCTGTAAAACCTCATAATTTCATTAAAAACAGTATTCGCTCGGGAAAATTGACCAAATTTAATTGGCGACTTTTTTGTATATAAATACTATATGGACGTTAATACTATACGAGTTCCTCCGAAATGTCACAGATATGGGTCTTCCCCACATCCACATAATTCCTAAAAATCTAAAAACAACATATTATGTACAAGTTTATTAAATGTTTCATTCTGCATATAGGTTCTAGTATAATAATGAATGTGAAATTAATTACAGAGTTTGAAATTTTATTGCCCTTGCTGTCAGTGCGCTGTTCAAATGTCTTTATTAACGTGCATTGTTTTACCTTTTGGGCTGGGGGCCGCTTGAATTCGGCATCTGAAGGTGTGCGCGTATAAATAAAACTTGAATAAATTTGATTGTTGCGCTCGATACCGGCGTGAAAATTTATGACGCTGGTTAATTAAAATAAAAGGTGTACCAAAGTGGCCATCGCCCGAATGGTTCCAGGAAAGCTCGGAATTGATACATCACACGCGCAGATAGGATCGGTAGTTTCAAATCCGTATTGTGTGCTGTGGTTGCCATGTGGGATGATGCCGCGGCGATATGAGCGCGGGGTATTGAAACGTCTCGGGGATAATTACCGGGTGTAATTGTACAATATCGCGTTGCCCCGTTGCGTTGCGCGCCGGCGCGGCGTGTCGTCGGCTGTGCGGAGGATGGAATTACCTACGGTCATACCCTATACGAGGATAATAAATAATGAGGCGCGAGCCGGACGGGCGATGCGCGCGAGAATAAGGCAGACATTAGTGAAACTTCACGCCCGAAGATCGCACGGCGCGCGCCGAGCGCTCCCAGCTCGAGCAATTAACTTTTTCCGAAATCGGCACTTAAGTTTAACTTGAATCGGCATTAAAAGCAATAAATCGGCATTAAAGTAGCTTTTCTATGCCAAGGCATTAAAGTAAAACAAAAGAGCAACAAACGAAAGAGATAAGAAGAGCAATCAACAACAATGCGCTCGCCGAACGCGCCGCCGAGCGATTTTTGTTTATTCTTCGATTCCTTCATTCCACAATTCTTGTGTGGTCACGCGAATAATCTCTACATTCATAATAAAAAGCCAACTTTACTGCCTTGATTCCTAAAAAACTTATTTCGACTTTCGACCGAGTCGAAAACCGAGTCGAAAAAGTGAATTGCTCGAGCTGGGAGCGCTCGGCGCGCGCGAACTTCGGGCGCGGAGTTTCACTAATGTCTGCCTAAAAGCAGCGCTGCGTATGCGCGAGTGTGCGGCACCGAATCGTAAATTTTCGGCCGCGGGAAAGCTAGGATGTTCAGTTTTACAAGGCACCATGTTGATAGCAGTGTAATTATGGCACTTAATAAAAAGATAGCGCGACGGAAAGCGCGACGGCAGGCACTATAAATTGCGCGCCAATGATTGGCTCGGATGTGGGCCCGAATGGCACGGGGCTGCTATCAATGATTACATTATTCCCGTGTGCGGCGCGCCGTTTCGCCGATGCTGAAAAGAACAACGGGCGCGACCATCTTCGGGGGCCCCTCGGTCCTCGCCTTGATATATGCGTGCGCCTTATTTATGTATAGTAAATATTCATGTTGTATTCGATATGGGTATTCATAAACAACGTCGATAAATTCATGTCCGCTGCAAGCCATAATCTACGAGGTGGGTCTTTATTCATTCCTCATTCAAAACGGGCTTCGGTCTCGATCGGCCAATATCAGAAGAGTGCATGTTCGTCTCGCGTCTCGGCGTGTTTTTTTGCACCTACGGTGTCTGTAGAGCTGTGTGTGGTAGTCGGCCTTTGATTTGCGTTTGCGGTTAACGAGGCTGAAACAAAACGAGTACCTGCCTGGACCTGCGACGACAGGAATGCTACTTTAATCGCATAATCACAACTTGCAGTGTTATATAAAACCGACAAATAGCTCCATGCATTGAGTGGGCGCTTAAGCGCTCTGGGGTCTTCTGATTTGATATAAACCGCATCCAATTGCATAATTATAGACATAGACGGCATTCCAATATCTTAAAATCCAAGGTGAAGACATAATCATTCTCGATGATCAATTAGTTCTCTTTACCAGACGTGTTTGCGGTCAGTTTGGTGTGAAACATATTTTTCGCAAATATTCGTGTGTAGTCTGGAACATACTTAGGGAGACATTAGAGTTCCGAAAACGAGTGCACGCGTGTCACTGGCATGATACTGGAGTCACGTTTACCAGAGTCATGTTTTGTCCCTATATCTAATGCATTGGAAAGACGACAAAAGCGCTATCATTTGACAATTACTGTTACGCGCACCTAATTTTTACACCATGAGAAAGAACATCATTAGCTTTCATTTAGTCTAAGAAAAGTGACGAAAAGTTTTGCGTGGCTATGTTAAAAATGAGTTTGAATGAATGATTGCATGAAATCACAAGTCCCATTTAAAACGCACGGGAAATTTTCATTTATTTTGATCGTAATTTTCCTTAAACAGTTTGCGCGTCCCTAATTTTGATATCACTATAGATAGCAGATAGCAAAACTTGTGTGACTATGAAAAAAATTAATTTGAAACTTTTAATTAGGTCGATTGTAACGAAATTAAAAAGCCCATATTTAGTGTGCGAAATTCAGATCGTACATACCTCTAACTTATACCATTTTGGATTGGAAATTTTATCCTCTTTCAAATGACGTGAAAACATCTCCGCGCACCTGTATCTAACATCATTGGATAGATAATTTTATTCTCTCTCACAATATGTGAAAAAAATCTAGTGCCAAAATGGTGAGGTCAAAAGCTTGAGACTCTTTTGTGAATCAAGACCTCCCGCTGTGAACAGTCGTTTTCGGTACTCTAATATCACCCTAACGCCAGCCACACCAGGTAAAGCTAACAAACTCATTAAAATTCAGTGAATCGCAAAATTCTCATTTAACAATGAATATTTCAGGAACCCATTAACACTTCCTTTTGTGTTCCCATCTGAGATGATTTGAAAATTCGACGAAATCTTCATTGATGACATTGTGCATTCAATTCTTCAAACAAATAAAAAACAAGGAAAGCAAACAACGAAGCGGAGGAAAATGAAGTTTCCCGTTTCGTCCGGTCATGTCGACAAATTCCACTCGGCCTAGAGGCGTAGGTCGAAATCAGGTAATTATGAATTCGGAGGTGGGACCCCTAATTAACACAAAGCGCGAGCTCGGTCGAAACGAGCGCGCTTAATTGGTCGAAAAAGCGTGAAACTTTTAACTGAATATCACTTCGATGAATAGATGCCCAGCAGAGACTTTTTCCCAGGAGCAGACGGCGCGCTCGAGTTTTTCCGCCCCAAGGAGAGGAAACTAATCAAAGAACCCCGACGCCATTTTGATTTACTAATTGCTCATTGTGCAGACAAATTCCCGCTGCCTCAGCCACGAGTCGCCGCGCCGCGCCGGGCCTCTTCGTTCATTGTTACGTGCATTTTTCATGCTCTCCAAGACGGCACTTTTCACACCTTCATGCTTCGCAGCTCTCGTCCCTTCACACCTTGTTCTTGTCACTTCGTCACAGCCTTCTGTCGATACGAATTCTCACCGGAGACTTTTCGGTTTTTTTCTTGCTCCCCTCGTTCGTGTTTTTTTTTCTTCTAACTTGCTGGGTCGGAAAAAAGGCAGGCGAAATGACAATACCGGGTAAATTCGCAGGAATTCGATTTGGTTCGAGTATTTGTTATGTAAATCAAGATTTAAATTTTTTAAACGCCTTGAATAGTAATGAGCCTGGGCTTGTAAGTATTTCATCCTCAGAGCACAATTTGCCTAAAATGTGTTACTACGAATCTGGTATACGTAAATCGAATAAACTCGAAAAGGCCAACTAATCCGGTTCCGAATGAACTGGGAGCAGAAGTCATCAGTATGTTATCATCACACATAGGCCTCTGGCATTGGAATTTTCCGTCTAATTTCATTTATAATTCGAGTGCGTGGTTGGTGGTGAACCCAAGCAATACATCATTGGCTGTCAGCTGCGTGCGTGATAATATTTGTGACACGGGAAACACCTGATGTTGTTTTGGCCATCACAATTAATTATATTACCACGTATTCCCAGCGACGCCATTGTTTTGAAGTAGATTGCGCTTGGAAAATACACGACGAAGCAATCTAACAGGCCACCACAACAAGCCAACAGCATCCTTAATTCGAAATGCCCCAGACATAGCAGACGATACAACGATAATGGTTCGAGAATAACCGTTGTATTATACACTCGCTGGTGAATGACTCAATCTACCACCCGCATTTTATTGCCAATCCTGATTGACTTCGTTATTGAATATGATCATGTCGATGGGGTTACGTCGACGTGTTCGCATGTCAATGGATGACGCGCTAGTTTTATGACCCATTCAACGGGTCTTCGTCTGTTCGACTATCCACTATATTAACAAACACCCCTTTGTTGTCAGAACAAAGGAGCTCTGTGTTTGTTGAGATTGCTCAGGAGAGTGGAATTTCTGAATATAAAAATACACAAAACATCATATCAATGATGGTTCTAACTCGAAGCTAAGGTAACGTCCGAGTCTCGACTCTCGAAGTTTAATGTGTGGTCAGGTTGAAGTGTACATACGAGTCACAAATTCTAAAGACCATCTTGGAAATGTTGTACGGTTGGCCACCTACAATAAAATAAGTTGAAAATTTTGCCGGAACAACGAACTGTATTCATTAGAAGCCAACTTAAACTTGCTATTATTATCATTATCGAAGTCCCAGGTCCGCAGATGGTACAGCAAGAGCAAGTGCTCCGTGATGTGGATATGGGGAGATAATGATGCGCATCGCACAAACGCACTCGACGCTGGAGAATTAAGTTATTATTTCCTCACCTGTCTAGTTGCCATTGCCAATGATGGGATGCGGTTGGGAAGGAAAGCAAGCGCAAGCGAAACAAATAATGATAAGCTGGTCTCGTTTGAGGATGCGCTCGAGATTCGGGCGCTTCTTTTTGTGTTTGGGCTGGTTTTGCTTTCGCAAAGATCCCCGCGCCCAATTTGCCTCTGTTTCATGTTTCTCGGGCGGCGCACTCGCACACTCCGGAGGCTTCCGGAATTAATGAAAGGTTACGTCTCACATGAACGCAAACCCACATCGACAGCTTGCGAAATTACGACTCGCATTCAATTTCACTCCGAAGACGATTTCACCTGCAATCTCAATTATCCATGCCGATGCCGCAATGTAAAAATTAGGTGTGCGATTTTTTTGCTAAGGTCACCGACGCAACCTCTTAAGAGCAGTGAGGCCAGTGAGTATCGCCCTATCCCCTTTCAAAGCGTAATGACGATACCAACACCAAGCAGGAAACTTATATAGGTTGTAGGTCTTGAGACTTTAAATCAATGAGCTTGTGTGATATACGATAGACCTTTAATGGCCCTCCATGTGCTCACTTCGTACCGTCTTAACAATCCTGCAACGACGATGTCGCGCTCCCTAGGTTTAAAGGTCCTCGGAGATGCGCCTTTATAGCTCCCGAGCTCTCCGAGGGCAACAGGAGTATCAAGAAGCGTGCCCTCGCATTTTTCCGCTAAATACCAAAAGGAATTACATCATTAACTTTTAATAATATTAAATTCTTGCAATCGATGTAGCGGAAACGTTTCGCTGAACTTTGGCAAACTGAAAATTGGAAACTGATACCCCCCTCCTCTGTGTCCATATCCATTCGGACGAGTGCGCGCCCCCTCACGCTAGCCGAGTGTGCGTACGACGGAACTAACGATACATGAAACGATTTCCACATAATGAAAGACAAACACATAGTTCGTTTGCGGCGTGGATCGGCGAAATTGGCGGTTTAAGCAGAAATTCCATTTGCCCTACGAGCGAATGAGCAGGAACAGGAACACTGAACGTATAGCCAGCAGGGGAAAAAATGACGTTGGAGTCGGGAACGGCGTGGGCACGACACAGGAATATAGTATATTGGGTCGTCGTCATGACAACACTCTGTCTGTTGCTTAATCCGTCTACGGCGGAGTCGAGGGGGAAAAAAGCGAGAAGTGAGATAAAACGCACGCCGCCGCTGGACGAGATAGGAAATGATAAAAAGAGGACGAAACCGCCAATTATCCTCTCAAATCCGGTCTGCTTCAGTTAGCGGGCCGCAGCTGAGACTAGCATCTAGGTCCTAGGTGTACCTATAGGTGATGGAGGAGCTAATATTTAAAATACGCTCGCACGCATCGACGCATTGTGTCTTGTGTCTGGAACGAAGAGTTTCGTAAAAAGGAAAAACAAAACAACGGCTGTCTTTGCCCGGTGCTCAATTAGAACGCGCCCGGAATTTACGGCGCGCGAAATACGAGTTTAATTGGATTTCACGTTGACGTGCAGCAATGGTTTCGCAATTACCTGGCAACGATAAACCAAACTAAGCAGGAACAATGCAATTAAGAAATCTTAAATAGCGTTATTGGATCCAACTCTATTTAAACGCATTCTTCCAGCAGTTCCATCAGGGCTCTGCGTTTGGAATGGTCAAACAAACAAAACGCGGAACGATTCTTAAAACTTTTTTGTAATACTGGGTGTAAATGAATTGGCAGATAATCTACACGTGCTGGCGCGTTTCATTGATTAATTCTGAGCAGAAAAGCATAATACAAATATGTTCTAACTCTCTTCGTTTGATCACACGAGGTCATCAAAGTTGCGATTTTTAGGTAACAAATATGCATAATTACAAAATTATTTTTCCTGGAACAGTACCTGCTTAAAAAATCGAACACTTTTGCAAAGTCAGTTTTCCCTTAAATAGCATTTAACCCGACTGGTTTAACATTTTAAAACTTTGAATTGAATTAATTCAAATTAATTTAAGTCAAAGTTTACAAAAATATTAATAATTCTGGATGCTATTTCAGAGAAAACTGACTTTGCAGATGTGTTCGATTTTAACAATAGCTGGTATGCAACGAAACATAATTTTGATGTTATGCATATTTGTAACATAAAAATCGTAACTTTGATGACCTCGTGAGACCAAACGAAAAGAGTTGGAACATTTTTGTATTAAGATTTTCTACTCTGAATTAATCAATTAATCGCGCCTCATATAGATTATCCGCCAACTCATTACACCCTGTATAAAACTACTACTTCGTTAGTGCTGCAGATATGTACTGTACTTCTTCAGTATAACAACTCCAAACCTCCATAAAATGGCAAGTTAAATAAAACTCAAAGTTTAAAAGCAAAAGCTTATAATTAGTACAGCCAGTGAGCTTTGACTTCTCGCGTACCGGCGAATTAATTAATAATATACGCTAGAGAAACCTTAATATTTCTGAAGCAACTCAGTAACTAATATAAAAATACAATAAAAAGGTTTATATAAAAAAGGCTACGCGACGGATCTTGAGTTATACTAAATGCCGTTAAAATAAATTCAATAAGGTAATCATGAACTTTTAATTTATTTTTAGATTCTACGTTATTTATTTTTTATTTTTTATTTAATTTACTAAACATTGGGGGGAGATAGTAGTACCATTCGTAATTCAGCGAAGGTTACCGAAGGTTATCAATGTAGAACATTTTGAACTTGGGGGAACAGTTTAATTATTAATAATTTTTGCAATAAATTTATTCAGTGGTTTACGCACTAAACACTTAAATGATCAAGTAATTCAATATTTA
>JARJDQ010009663.1:0-13867 GCA_030264215.1 Geostiba sp. GC000077 | reverse complement strand
GACGTCACACGGCGAAGCTCAACGTATATTATTTCGGTTTGAGTACCGTAATGACGTCATGCGCAAACCTAACGAAAACACGTTTCCCAAGTGATCATATCTTACTAGTCCTAGTATCAAGGTTATGAACTAAGTAGCCTGGAACGCTAGAATTTTCTAGAGCCGATCGCCAGGCCGGTAAATCGATGAATTACAGCGAAAAACAGAGTGCAATAATTCTATAATTTGAGGTCGTAAAAATTAATACAAGTCCGCAATTAATTTGGATCGCGATTACAGTTAGGTCTGATATTGTAATGATTTGCAACAAATGCACCCAAGAAACACAATAAATGTATTTTCAATTTTTTTTTCAAATTCTCATATGATTGAATACTAATATAATTTATTGCCCAATTGAACTCTCAACATGATTTCTTCCACGATCTATTCATAGGACGCAGAAATTTATTGACTCAGAGTGGCATACAGAAAAAAAAAACGATTTTAATTGCTCATCAAATAATAAATCTCTTGTGGCCGTGTGGAGGAAAACTGTGCGTGCCTTGAGAGGTTGAGAGAAGAAGTTGCGTGTCGCTTCATGTCATTTTAATTTAAACTTTAATACTTAATAATGCATAAATGTCATAATAAAACTGAGCCTGAGCATCACAAATAAAAATCTCCCTTTATGTCTCTCAGTTATGAGGTCTTTATATTTCAAACCGCAACAATGCAACATCAACATTAAATTCTCTGCATTTCTTTAGCTTTACCTTCTTTTCGCTAAGAAACCCGAACGGCGGGTAATTTTTGAATTGGTCAAAGGCCAAAAATGAGACAAACGTCTGAATTAAAGCCTCCAGCCGGAGGATGCCGGAGCGAATGAATGAAGTAATGAACGCTCACGCAGTGACGATTACGCAAACGCGAAAGACGAAACGTGAAACATGAAAGAAAGAAGCCAGCTGCCAAAATGGTTAATTTAAGACGACCGGCTATTACAAACGCAGCGGGACTTTTTCGCTCCTCTCAACTGACATTTCTTCCTGTGCTGAACAGTGGCGTGCAGTAAATATATGTTTTGGGAAACAAAAATCAGCTCGATGATATAGTTGCTAATCCTCAATCCTAGGTGGCGGCACAGCTTTCACGCTTCAAGTAATAGCTGTTAGTTTTCACCACTAGATGGCGCAAGACAACTTTTTCAATGCGTGCTTTCACCGCACGCCACTGTAGCTGCGTTTCATGGAGTGGCGTGCTGTGCTGTATTCAACATTTTATCGTTTTCCTGCTTTTACCAATCCAGTCGATTTCGGGCTTTGTTGCGACTTGCAACTTGCGATGAGACATTTCATTACGCACATAAACACAATTTCCTGTGCGACGTGTCCTGTCGTCTTCGCAATTACACACCGAGCGTAATTTATACTCACAGGCCAATACAATAGTACTAGTCAAAACACGCGACAACGAGATGGATATCTCCACAGAATTTATTTCGACGTAGAACACGTAGATTGTTGATGCTAGGATTCATTCACTACCAGAGTTCACAGAGCGCTGGCATTAATGCTAATTAGAAAGTCGAAATGCTAAATGTTCGAGGTGTATTATTAGTGTAATGCTATGCTATAGATGTACGCATGAAACATGGAAGACAAGTTGCAAACGCGGCCGACTCGCTTGTATTTTACATCGTTCGCTTCTCTGCTCGTGTTTTTTTTTTCTCGTTTCGTTTGTTTGTTTGTTTGCTCGTTGGGATGAAAAACCGAAGCGTTGACTTTGATTGCATTACCTGCGTATTAGCTGGAACGTGTAATTAAATCTCCCATGCGCTGACTTTAATTCACGCGTTTAATAACGCTCGATAAGTAAATGAATGAACCATCAGATAAACACACGCTGAGACAATTATTAATTGCCTCGTAAATTATAACATCCGCAAATGAAATTCACACGGATTTCAATTAGCGTGTGCGTCGTAGTACAAACATGCATGCATTTGCATTAAGTATAAATCATTTCAACAATCAATAATTAATTGATTGATTCACACGTGAATACAGGAGCAGAGTTTAGTAGTGACATCTGGTGGTAACGCAATGTTGGTTGCCTACAGTGGCATTTGTAAATGAGAACGATGAGAACAATATTTAAAATGAACAGCAAGTATGAATGGTTGCAGGTTGCGTTATTAATGTATCAGCTGGTCTGCGACGCGCATCTGCACAACGCACAAAACCGATGCACTTAATTAATTTAGCTAACAAGGAAACACGGAATGTTTTTGCATTAAGCAAAAGTCCCGTAAGTGTAACAAAAGTGTTACGCAATCAGAAAATGAGTATTAAACTGTTGTTTGCAATGGTCTGCACTCCGCAACAAGCCGTATGGTTTCAAGTGTATATTGAGCTGCCTATCTTTGTGAATCCCCTTTACAACAACCGGGTCCGAAAAAATCAAACGTGTCGATTTAAAACAAATCAACGTTGCGCAAAAAAATCGACTCGATGATTGATTGCCTTGGTGTGCCTTGATGCTTCACCCAAATTTCCAGTTCCAGTTTATAATCAGTTCGCGGTTCGATTCGACATCGCGTTGATGGCTGATATATTTTAATCGGCAATATAATTAAAGACGCAGACGATGATCAGAGGGAGCGGGAGCGGGAGCAGGAGCAAAAACCCGATCGTCGAATGTCGAACGCAGAAGCAGTCAAAATCGATGTTGGCGAAACTTTGGCTCTTTACTCTTTACTTTAAAACATAATCGAGTCGAAAAGCTGCTTATGGACGAAAAGAGAGGAGTGGAAGCAGTCGGAAGAGTTATGTTATGTTGTATTACGTGTTCTACTTTTTGCGAACTGATCAAGAAGAGAAGAAGATGAAGAAAAAAAAACCGTCAATTTATGAGCAAAATTTAACAAGTTCAAATGCTGTGGGACAGTGGGATTGATATGTTTAATAAGCGTTTTTCGTGTTTTTCTTGCCTGGATTTGAATTGCAAATACTATACCTAAATGCGAATATTACCGTTGGAAAATATTGGTAGCAAACTCCAATACAACGTATGATGAAAACGTTGATACTTCACTAAGCGTTTGGAGGTTTAGATTTTCGATGTAGCCTTGGCCTTGTTTAGATTTCGTTCCGTACTTCCATCGACTGCTGGTAGTGCTGAGCAGCTTACTCAATGAGATGAGATGAGATGCGTAAGGTGTTCCACTGACCACCTCACACCTGCCCACTGGCGTTTGTGTATTCGAGACGAAGCGCCGAATTCCGCTATTGTGTCACTCGGCAACTCGAATGATTTTCATTGCAATCACACTTGTTTGTCTTTGACATTGGCCAAATGACTGAATTCTTTGCTTTACTTACCTTTACATGCGTTGTGCGAGTGATGAAATCCGCAAAGCACGTAAATGTGTAATGTATGTAATTGTGGCGTGCATTTCGTACGTTTACGTTTACCCACGTATTAATTGCCTGATTATTAGGCAAAGCGCCGTTCAGCTGAGGCCGAAATCACGCCAGCTAATGTGAGAAGCACACACCAGACTTAGATTTACCGATGCACCGATCGGCAATAAATAAATCCGGCTGTAATTGATCAGGAGAGGCTCACAGTCTCACAGCATCTAATTAAATAAAGCATTCGCTCAAACATGATTTAAAATTTAATACATTTCTGCCTGTTTTATAAGTGCATTTTTGATTCACGAATATCTCGTACATCAAACGCTAACTGTATCGGAACATAATAACATCACTATACAGGGTGGACTAGAATGGGCGTGTGTAGTTTAGGACAAAACAAAACGATAATCTTCATACAAAAATGCTGAGAAAGTCTTCGTTTGGCGTCACGAGGTCCTCAAATTTTGAATTTTGAGGTTACTAATATGCATAATAATAAAATTCTATTTTGTTGCACAGCAGCTGGTGTAAAAGTGCAACGATAATGACATTTATAATTATTATGCATATTTATAACCTAAAAATTGAAATTTGAGGCTCTCGTGTGGTTTTAGCCCACGCTGTATACGGCAGTTTTTAGGATTTAGGATTTGGATCTTTTGGAATTTAAATGTTTCGCTTCATTTTCTAACGCATTGCACTAAAAATGCTGTGCGTTGCAATGGACCGGAAAAAAGATGGGCTTGCTTACTCAATTAATTAACATTTCTAAAAGTTTTTGGTTGAAAATGGAGCAGTTAGCAGTTAAAACTGTACTTTTTTTCTAAATACTACCAAACCCAAGCTCCTGCGCTTTGATGTGGATGATAAACTTGATGAATTTATGTTTTCTTGAATGCACCACACGATTTTCAATCTGAGTAATTACGCAAAGCGACACGCAAACAAACAGACGCAAATATGAATTTATTGCCTATTGTTAACTCCGTCGGCATTATACACTTACCACTTTATTATTCTTATTCCGCAAGCGGATTGACATGCGTGTTTATTGCCTAACCGATGCCTGTCGCGTTCATAAGTTCATATGTTCGCAACCCGTGTGTGGAACGTGCAGAATTGGTTGCGTAGTTTTACGAACGTCGCCGCTGATTTGCATTGCAAAACGATTAGATTCGTTTAAAATTTCAAGTCAATGCAGAAAAAAACGCCTCACCGAATTCGATTCGCACCTCACACCTGCGAATTGTTTGTTGCCGTGTCCAGTGTGCCAATAACATCGAAACATCGATGCGATGACTAATCGTGCAAAAACTTCGATTGGACGGCGGCCCGACATTTCGTGAGGAATTTTATGCTCATGTTTGATAACTATATTTTATAATAAACTGTGTCACACTCGCGTAAGTGATGGTTTTTAAATTTGACTTAGCTTTGAATATCTGAAGCAAATTTCGGCCAAAGACTTATTGAGGATAAACATGACAACATTTACCATTTTTGCTAAATTTAAAAAAATATAATTTTGCCAAATATGCCCGGACGTCACTGGATATTATCTGAAGATTAAACCGTTTCAAATCCGAACTACAAACGCATTATCGCAATTGCGTAAACAAAACTTTATTAGAGGAGTGATTATTTAAATTTAATGATTCCAGGAAAAAGATACGCAATACTGAATGTTTCGAAAATATTTACAACTCACAAGTTCCAAGTTCGTATTTATTGTTGCTGTTTTCTGTTTCACAGTTTCAGTTTCAAATACTTTGTACATCTTCTACGTAAATATGATAAATAGCAATGTGGGATGTTTGGATGCAAGTAATAGGAAGCTCTTATCACTCGGTTTCCACTGGTAAACTTCCTCACAAACATTACTTTCGTCTCAGTGGTACTACAACTATACAACTAGTGTATTTTTGGAATCAGAAAAATGCGATTCGTAAGATTTTGGCTTTTGCCACTCTTGATAAGTGCTGTGACATCTTCCTTCATCTCCATGAGTGGAACTAGAAAGCGGCCTGCGATTAAAACAAAGTGCCCCAAGGTGAAGTCGATTCGGAACTTTGATCTAGAAAGGGTAAGCATTCCACGATTATGAAATTTCAAACATTTCAAGATTTCAACAAACTTTGAGAAGCATAGTTTTTGGGACAATGGTACATCATCGAGTACTATGCAAGTTCGGAGGAGGCATTGTCTTATCGCTGCATGCGCGCTGATTTTACCATGTCGAATCCGCTCGTGGACGTCACCATGAACTTTACCTACAGCTTCACGGACGATCCGCTTAATGAGCAGCTCGTTGGCAACATCACCTGGAGCATTCCCGATATGGAGCAGCCGGCGCATTGGACACACTCAGAAGACATATGTAAGATCAATGCAAAAACTAGGTTATGTTTGATGCTGATGCAAGCTTAGACCATAGATTTCATGGATCCTTAGATCCATCTCGTGAAAATGAAGTTGCCTATATTATTTGTAGAAATTCTCAAATTAATTAAGAAATCGAGAAATATATATCAAACATAAAAATGCAATAAAAGCTCGGTATTAATAATAAAAAGAAAAATTGCAAATAAGCGTCTATCCTAGGCAACTTGTGATACACGAGATGGATCTGTCAATGTGAGGCAAAAGTTCGACGGTCCGCCACTCATTGGGTTGATGGGCGATGCAGTATCCATGAAATCTATATGATCTAAGGATGCATGGTTAATATGATGTATCTGATCTGAGGAGTGAGGTTATGTTATAAATTTAGATGAAGGCGTGTACAATACGTATATCCTCGACTCCGATTACGCCTCCTGGGCGCTGTTGATGCACTGCGCTGAAAAGTCCAAGTCGCCCCGTTACCTCTCCAGCTTCATCATGAGTCGCGCGGCGACGCTGGGCGTCAACGTCGTGTCCTACCTGCGGGACAAGCTGCCGCGCTACGACATCGACCTGCAGTACATGTTCGACATGGCGCAGCTGGACTGCGACGTGCCGCAGGCGGGCATCGAGATCCCGCCCAGCCTGCTGGCGCTCAACATCACCCTCAACACCATCAACGCCACCGGGGTGCTGCCCCCGCGGATGAAGCCGAAGAAGCGCAAGCATCCCATGAAGCATCATCATGATCATTAAAGACCCAAGACCAAGCAAGAATGTAAAAACGGTTTAACACATTTTTTAAATGATTAACTTTAACTCGAACTCAAACTTTAAGTTAAGTCTTCGTTGATGTCGTGATTTGTTGCTGATGTTCGATGTTTTTTTTTTGGTAAACTTGTCGCTTTAATAAATTCACATTCTTCACGTGTCTTCGGCAGACGTCGACGTTATGGCCTAGTATCCTCTGCTGGCGTTTTTAGCAGCCAGAACGCAAAAGTATAGCGACCGACGAACGGGCGGCTAATTTAATCATTTGGAAATGGGCCATCTGGGTCATTTCATTTCGGTTCATTTACTAATGATCTTTAGATTCCAAGATAACACTTTACGAGCAGCGCGCGTAATTTAAATATAAATTGAATTTACACAATTTATGTACGAATGTTATGGTTATGAAATACAACAAACCGCGACTCGCAACTTCAACGCATTGCATTCAAATCGGATTTGAAACCATGAAACCTAATTAGTTTTTCTGGCTTGGCAATAACGTCTTCCTTTTTCTCCTTTCGCATGTTTTGTCAAATTGATGCCTGATGCCACATTCTGAGTGATATCATGCTGGATGGATGGATTTTTGTTGCTTCGTAAATTATGTCAAATTGATTGGACATTTATTGCACATTAAAAATTTGTCACATAAAAAGCAATGTTTTTATTGCATTCCGATCCACCGCTGATCGCCGAAACGCAAATGAGCGATGGACGGACGATATTTTCGAGCTTTTTATTGCTTGCTCGCAGAAGATGGTAATCGTCGGTCGCTGCCATGCAGAAAAACGTAACGATTTTGAATACCGCGTAAAATATGATAACGAGATCGTATTAACAAACGACACAGAGACGATTCTCTTTCAGATAAATACAACATATAAAAGTAGAGCTGTCCGAACTGGTGGTAAAAACTGCTTATTTTAATAATTATCGATACGAACGTCTCTTAAAATGATTGTTGACTTAAAATTAAAATTAAATATAAATTCGAGTATACGACCGCCCTCTAGTGACAAAAGAACGAAACAGTACTGTGTGCTTGGTTGAGGTTTCGTAAATAAGCGCCAGATGTCACCCAAAGCACAATTTTAAAAAGAAACTGCGAATGTGTTGCAGCTACTTTTAATGTTTATTTTTGCAATGAAACTAAACACAAATAAAGAAGTTATTAATCATAACAAACTTTGCAATGACGAATGACCCGTTGCGCTGACAAGACGATGTGCAGAATCATGGTTTAAAATAGTGACAAACGCAATAATATTATTGGAATGCGAATGTTAAGTGTAATTTGTATCTTCAACCAAAATCATTATGTAGGAAAGAAGGAAGAACACACTGACCTATTTTGAATCATATTTTTAACTAAGGAGAGATGTAGACTGTTCAATGTCGATATGCGTGTACTTTTTTAGCGGATGACTGTTAAGTGGTAAAAATAAACGGGTCTACAGTTTTTCAGGTGAAGCCTGGCTACAGCAATGCGATAGATGTTTGCTGTAGGTGTATGCGCAAAGAATGCGTATTATTTTTAACTTCCAACATCGGCAATTACAGCGTACGATAATGGATTTATTGTTTGAATCCAATGTTCCGATGCGCTTAATTTATGAATATGATATTCGCAGTGTGTACACTATCGAAACGCGTAAAACTAAATTTAAATATTTAATTTCACCTTAAATCATGTCGGGGACGTAAGCGCGCACGTTCGTGGACATATCAAAGCCATTAGGTACTAATTTTAAGTGCACTGCAATGCCAGGCGTAAAATTAGCCAAAGCGCGAAGAACAACTCAATAAATGCATGCGATTAATGCGCATTGTGCATTTTATGGCTGTATATTACGGCAAAGCGTTGTTTTTTTTATTGAATCATGTTTTGGCGCGCTTGAAATATGCGAAACACCTACGCCCTATGTCATATGCGAGGAGGAAACAAAAACAACACATGCTCATCAACATGGTTTGGCGTGTTTCGGGTGCTGGGCGCTGCCGCCGCCCGTCGGGGCAGCCGCGACGCCGCGCGACGCGCCTTCAGTTTCTCGCAGCGATCTGTGAAAAGCGGCGTCCGAACGCACACGCTCGTTTTCTATTCGAACCCCAGGTATAATTTTTCACCTATTATTATATCACATCACCTTCATCGCGATTCTCTCATCGCATCCCGTATTGTGAGGTTTTTTCGACAAAGAAAATATTGTTAGTTTCACGACTTTTTCTTCGATATGTTTGCGTGTGGCCTTGATGTGATGTGTCTGTATGGGCTTTTGTCATTAAAAGCTCAATGTGTGGTGTGTGCAATTCGTTATTTCTGGCTGCGGGTTTGTTATCGCCAGCAACAACTGCTCCTGCCAGTTAGGATAACCAAAAGTTTTTTTTTTTCGAAATTTTGTGTGAATCGTAACAATATCACAATTGTTAACCTTCTACATTGTCTCTCAACACGAGGATAAACGTGTTATTTTAATCTCTGTATACATATATCTTTAGATTTGTAACTTCTTTTAAAAAATGGTAGATTTGTAAGTAAATCATTGTTATTTTTTCTTCAATAGAATTAGAGTTAGAAGTGTGTGAATATAAAACAGCTTATGAAAATAACTTCTCAGTGTGACAAAAACCCAACATGAGAGCCAGGATGATTTACGAGCAAGGAGCAAGTCTCTAACAATCTGCATCAAGCGCTGTGCCAAAAATTTTAGTAAACTGCGTCACAGACGCTTACCGATTCATATTCTACGAAATCATGCAATAGACTCATTAATACAGAATATAAGAAAACTTAAATTTCAAAAGATTCAAAAAAATAATCCTTTTGTTTAATTTGCATCCTACACCTTTACAAAGTATTGTACAACTTTTGAATAAATGGGTAATACAAATTGCAGAATGCGTTGAGTATAAAAATAAACCGCCTTAAAAACGTTCCAATCAGATATTCAGAAACTTTGTAAAAATAGCCATCGGTGTGGAGGTAAAATATAACTGCGCCCACTCATTGTGCGTGTAAGTTAGGTGACAAAATAAAAGTGTTTGTGGTTAGTCTCGAATCTAACTCTAAGAAAATGTAATTGATTTGGGTAGGACATAACAACAAACAGAAAAAATTAATCGCTAGTGCATGTTCTAGATGCTTGCGGAGTATTCACCAGAGTGCATGCAATGTTCGCACAAACTTCACAGGAAGATAAATATTGCGTCCATAAATAATCACCGCAGCGCGATGTGTGCGCAACGAACGACAGATTTATATTAGAACTAAGAACTTGGAACTAGAAATACCAGGTCGTTCATTTTACATTACGCACACTTTACATGCTCCTCAATATTTTAGTGCTTTTGCACAAACCGCATCTGAGATACATAAAATGACGTATAGAACGGTAGAATATTAGACTTTGGACTTTTAGACTTTAAGGATCACTTTAATGAGTTATATTGTAGGTTATCAAACGCAAGCACAACACCAAAAAGCTCTGTCCTGGCTGCCAAACTTCAGAAAGTGATATTTCACATGTTACTTTTGTAGAAGTATCAAAACACTTCAGTGTGGTTCTTTTTGTAGCAGATTAAGTTTTGGCAGCTTTTGTAAAAGCACAGGCTCCCTATGAGTCATCATATTGTGCTAGCATTTAACCTAACTGTTACTAGATGGCAATTGATACATCTACATGGTAACATGTGTCGTGTAAGGTTTTATATGCATGACTAATCAAATTCCTATTTTTATTCGTTCTATATTGTATCGAGTTGCACAGGCGAATTTTAAATAGACGCTTGGCTGATTC
This sequence comes from Geostiba sp. GC000077, assembly GCA_030264215.1. Lineage (NCBI taxonomy): Eukaryota > Metazoa > Arthropoda > Insecta > Coleoptera > Staphylinidae > Geostiba > Geostiba sp. GC000077. The sequence continues at coordinate 3,516 of JARJDQ010009663.1, read as the reverse complement.
ACGCACATTTTCAAGGGTACAATTGGCGTGAAAATAGAAACGCTGCAACGCTTATTAAATTTAAGTGTTTGCTCTTGATTCGTTCCAGCGACGATTATAAAATCAACGAACTCGCCCCGGCCAACCAAGAAGCCAGAAGCAGAAGAAAATGGCAGGACAACAACGACTCGTCAATAAACAGTTCAACAGCCCCATCGGTCTCTACTCCGAATCGAACGTCCGAGACATCCTGGAGAGGGAAAGTCAAATGCTTGCGAATGGCGCCATGGGGTACAAGCGAAAATAGCAAGTGTAACCGAAGTAAACAAACACCTATGTGTATATTTGGTTGCAGGATCGACTTTCATAATCCCCTGTCGGCGAAGCCAACGAACTTGCAGAATTCGGCCGTGCTGCGCATGCTAGAGGAGGAGGAATCTAGGCAACGCAATGGACAATCCCGAGGTAGGCAACCAAACTTTCGCAACGATTTCCACAGCCAATTGCAGCTGCTTCAATCATTGAATAGACAAGTGGGGATTAAATTAACCAAAACAGAATCATCTATTGCGTATATATGTTTGAAAATGGTGTGTCCGTTCACGTTCAGGGTTCAGAAGCGATGGTAGTAAGCCTCTGAGTCTCGCATGGCCGCCGCCGGGAGTAAATAATCGACAGCGACGTTTTCAAGACGTCATCATATCAGGTAGATTTCGTGCAAGTGATGAAGGTCGATTGTGGATTGTCATTTGTCGTGGTTACATTTCTTACAAAGCCATCACGATGTCACAAAACACACCAATGCATGTGCGGTGCGATGGATCGGCAGTATTCGTGTCTTTTTTCATATTTGCACCCGCCGCCGGCGGCCTTTAAATGTATATTTCGTCTTGGATTACACCTTGCACACGCGCGCAAATTCCGCGCTGCCAAGAAAACGTCATAGCGTCATACAAAATGTCCGCCGCGCGGCGCGCACCTGATACATTGTTGCCATGTTGCCCCACTTCCCGAATGCATTCCCGGGGCCAACACACATTGTATGCGTGCGCGTGCGCATGCGCTCTAGCCGGGCAGTGCGGCCCACACATCCATTGCGGCGGCTGCGCTGGCCGCTGAGCTGACTTAGAGCGCCGCTAGGTGGACGCGCAAAAACGTCCCCGGGTTTGTCGCGTAGGTGTTGCGCTAATTTCGTGGTACACTCTGCCGCAGTTTGCCCACCGCGGATCAGACATTGTGCACGCACTCGCACGCACATCGCACGCAAATATTAAACGACATACTAGCCATTATTTGGTAAATAACTTATTAATCGTTGTTTGGTTGCACTGGTTTTGCGTTTTTACCCGTTTTTTACATCTTTTTTTGGTGTATGTGTATTTTTGTAATGTGAGCTGTCTGGGTGATGATTAGTTGGATCACATTTTGTTGGCACAGTGGCCGCAAACGGGGACGAAGATAAAACGATCAAACTAGCAAATTGTGCAACTCTGCCAACTGGTTTTAAGTTTTACGGTTTTACACCATGTATTGAACATTTTTTGGTGCACCTTTTTCGCACATTTTCCATTGCGATGTTCTGGATTTAATTTATTGCTTTGGTAGGTGCTAAGCGTGTCGCCTGGCCACCACCGAGAGACGGTGAAGACGAAGTCAACGAACAGGAAGCTGTACAAGCGCAGGTAACATTAAATAATTAATGAAATAAACAGTCACGGTGGATATTTTGTTCGATATGTGTGTTAGGGTGGGCCGCAGTATTCAACGCAAGCGCCTAACTCCTACTCGCCAAGTCAGCGCCCTCTGTCGTCGAGCGGTAGCACCGCATCGCCGGTAAGCCAGCGCCCTGTAACACCCGGCTGCAGTCCGCAACCGCAGCAAGCGCAGCAGCCACCCGCCTGGGCGCCGCAGCCGAACTTCAACTCGCAGCACAGCCTCCTGCTGCAACAGGTGCCGCAACACCAGCAGCAGCAAGGCATCCGCCCACAGACACCGCAACAGCAGCAACAACAACACCAGCAGCAACAACCTCTGTGGGCACCGCTTCAAACTGTGACCACACCCAAGGTTAGTTAATGTAACAAAAGAACCTTTGCATCAAGTTGCATCCTGTTGGTTACAGTCACAGCAACAGGCACCACAATATCAAGCACAAGGTCAGCAACCGCAACCCAATCAACAACATCATAACGTCCAACAACCATTGTATCAATCACCACCGCCCGTGAAAGCTTTCGAACCGCCGCCGACGATCATCACCTTGCGGCCGGAAGTGCCCATCAGTCAGGCACGCGCCCCCATCGTCACCTCACAACCAGCCACGGCGACCTTAAAAGGTACCCCGATTTCAAATAAGTCTCCATAACCTCAATCTTACCAATATTTCACAAGCTAATTCTAAACATTGTGGTTATTTTAGGAGGTAAGAACCTTCGCGGCGACCTAAAATGGCCGCCCGAGAACGTGCGCGACCGCATGCAGGCCGAAGACCAACTTCTCATGGAACTGCAGCAAGGACCCGCCGTAAGGCCGCGCAAAGTCGCCAAGGACTACAGCGGCTTCTTCGCGCAGCACGCGCTAAACAGCAGCTACTCCGGCTATAAAATCCCACCCGGCACGCAGTACTACGAACACCATCCGGTTATGTAGAGCTATCCAAATGCCTCAAACACTCAGTGCACAACATTTCTTGGTTTTTTGTTTTGGATATACATATTTTACCTTAAGATGATACAGAGTACACTTTTTTTTCGGGTTAGGTTTAAGACTTTTAAGAGATGCTTGATATAATATGACTATTTATTTTTGTGATATCGATCGAATAGCCGATCGAGATTTTTAATGTTTATGAAGAACGCTTCGCTTTTTTTAGACTAACATTTTGCATCAGCAGCGTGCGCGTGCACTTCCGCGTGGATTTGCTTTATTTGCACGTGGAATGCATACGTGCCTGCTGATCATTTAGTTCAATCCGCAAGTTTAGTGATAATTTAAGATTAAATATACACATATACCTATACCTATATTTAATGCGAATGCGATATGAAGAAACAATGAAATGACGAAATACTCAAATGTATCTAAAGCCGCTTTTTCCGAGTATATACTTCGACTTGTTTACGACATGTATTTAGCTTTTGACAGCTTATGTGTACTGTATTTTTTAATTGTATGATATTCTTATATGCCTGTATAGTGATGCAAGTTATATAATGCTGAATAAAGATGCAGAAACACGTCCAACACAATTTATTTATTTTTTACCACTTCTTACCACTTCTTCTAAAATTATTTTCTCTTCAAGCATCTCTAAGATAGGTTTTTTAGAGGTAATGAAATGTGGTTATGTATTTAGGTGCATAAGAAGTTGCCTGTCATAGAAAACTTAAAATTATATCGAGAATCTATTCACCGCCCAACAGTGATTTTGGTGCGGAAGAAATTCGACCTAATTTTATGTTCTTGAGATATAACTCTTTTTTTAAATTAAGGGTGTTGCTGAAAGAATGCTTATAGGTTCCAATGGTTACCATGCAA
>JARJDQ010009655.1:0-11069 GCA_030264215.1 Geostiba sp. GC000077 | reverse complement strand
TCCGCGCCGCCTCGGCGCTTAGGCAGGGAGGTGCCCGCTGGGGGGAAATTGCGGTTTTTACCGTCGATACGTGACGATGCCGGCGCCGATTGCCCCCGGCTTTAGCTTTCGACTTTCGACTACCGTTTTTGGTTTATATTCTCGTGGTGTGCACAATTAGATAGCACGTCGCGACAAGAGCACAGTTGACCCAATGACCATTCCGGACCACCTCCACCTCTGCTCAATCCTGCACATTCGTTTGAATTAGCCACCCCTCCCATATTCCCGACACCGGCACAGACATTGTGTACTGTGATAGCAAAGCGCCATCAAATTAAAAGCTTTTTAGCTGCGTCCACCCCCACGGTGCAGATTTCCAACGTGCGATAGCATATCTCCACTAGAAAATCAAAAAGACGATTTACATAACCAATGTCCATATTTTAATCTCTTTCGAAATTAATATAATGTGGAAAGTTTGTTAAACTAAAATTTGCTACTTTTTTGTGTTGAGGGTGACTTTTGTAAATTGTTCGGTGGAGTTTGGAAAAGTTGGTGAAACATGTTTTTAATGATGATGCCCTTTTTGGGCGGGAGGACTGCCGAGTAGCAAAATGACTAAAAGTTGCAAAACGAAGTCGTCATTTCGCATCCTGCCTCTGGCCGGCCTTGTAGATTCCTTGCTTAGGGTTTGCAACCCCTCAGAGTTCTCGAAGGGGATGTGTGTACAAAAAGTTTCAGTGTTGGCAAAAGTTCTGCTAAACTGGTCATGTTGGGCAAAAACAGAGGACAACAAAAATGCATTTCCATTTCAAACTAATGCATTCAAAACATTTTATCAACACACAACACTACTATTATCCTTAATATGAGTTAAGGAAAATTACTTAAACTTGGTGTTAATGTCTATTTTGTTACAGGTAAGCACCAAAGTCATAATTAGTCTTCTAAGATGGCCCATTCAACAAGTTTCACATACTTTTCGGATAGCTTCGAAGCGAGGAGATTTATATCTTCTACTCTTCTAAGGTGGTTTCCAAAAGTTTCTAAATTAGCGGAATCGTAAGTAACCCCTCAACCCAATGAAATGCCCAATATAGCCAGAAAAAAATATATGTCCATTTAAGATGTTTTCCGATGCGTAAAGCAAAGTATTTAAGATTTCATTCTCACGGTGTTAATTTCTCTCATCCCAAAAGACTCACCTACACTTCAACGTCATAGTAATTATGACGGTACTCTTAGAGGATGCTATCCATTTGCCCGTTTTGCTAACAACTTTTGCAACGCTTACGAGTTTCAAGAGACCCGCATATTGATCCTTCTCAAATAAATATCTAATGAATAACACAGCCATCGTCATTGCAAACGGGCAATTAACTCGCAAATTAAGACCAAGACTACAGGTCTACACTTAAGTACTTTGAGCTTTGCCAAATTACGCTTAAAGGCCTAAATCATTGTCTTCCCAAATGAAAAACGTAAAGCATTTAGAAAAAGATTAACATCCGTATAACTGGAGAGGATAATTTTTTATAATTGGTTTCAATTGCTGCTAATTGCATATTGGTACTGAATACATAAGCCTGCAAAAATATGCGTGAACTATGAGCGAAATTGCACATATCCGCGGCTCTCTTAATGAAATATGCAAAAGCGTTAATTAAGTAATTTCAGGCACGCGACCCTTTGCACTCACTCTCATATCTAGGTAATTATTACGCAGCTTGGTAGGTCCCAGCCAAAACAAACAGCATCTAATTAAAGACACTCGAGTTAATAAATTGTGCTTATTTGTGAATGTATGACTTTGTGACATGATTCTAATCAGATCCAACTCTTCAAACTCATATTGCTGGTAAAGTAATTCAGTAACTTTTAATTGGTCAATATATATTCGCACTATGCGTTAAAATGAATTACATTTTTACGTTCGGTAATTTTATATGAAACATGTGTGAACAGCATAAAACCGGGTTTTATGCCATCAATTATTGTCCTTTACAAGAATGTTTCTTCAATTTGCCAAGTTTCCATCTTATGACCCACAAAATCTTTACTACATGTGTTTATTGTTCAATTCCAACCACTAGTATTACTATGAATTACATTGAAGAAGATGTTCCTCTAAAATTGGGAAACATTAATTGTTCATATAATGAACTCTTATGTGATATCTGATTACTTCTCAACGTGCCAAATCGTTTTATGTAGGCATTTCCTTCACCGAAGGAAAAGATTTCTTTGCAATCGGAATAAAAGACACTTTTACAACTTGCTGCTCCTGCTCGCTGCAATTGCAATTGCAAATAGTTGAACGTCATATTACGTCCTGCGTGCCATGCCATTCGCCCGATCGCTATTCGCGAATTTATGGCGCTGGCAATTTGATGAAAGCGCGGAATTTCGATTCGCGCCAAATCCGCTTCGCACACAATCGACACGTACACGGTTTAAGCACTCATAAAAAGCAATCATATCGAAATATATAAATTAGTTTTTAAACATTCTAAATAAATATCGGCGGTACGGTGGAAATGTTATGCTTTTTCTTTTCGTTGATAGTTGCGGCAATATTCTTAAGATGTTACACCAAACTACAAATAATGGATTCCATAATATTAAACAATATACAGAATAATAAGTACATATAATCCTATAATACTAAAATTTTACCGTCTTGAATAGAAAATGTTTAGAAAGACTTTCGAAAATATATTTTGGCATTAAAATATCTTGGTATGTTGGTTGTATGTTGGATATTGGTAGTAACATTGAGTGATCGATAACTTTATTTATGACGTCGCCATGGCGATAATTAATTATGCAAATACTCTACTTCTATAGCTTCTATACTCTACCGGATCTTACGCACACATTCCTTCCTTCTCTTTCAAACCTTTACCTTTGTGTAAATAATCTATGCCATGAGATATTGCGTAGGTCTACTTCTATATTATATTTTTTGTACTACTTTACTTCGACATATGATTCGAAGTGCAGTTAACTGATTTATGGAAGTCGTATTCAACATTGATTGTAATAGCAACATGGTATTATTGATTTATATCAATTTACATTTGCTCAACTACTATACACATCGTCAATACCAACAATAACAATATATAACTTGACGATAAATCGTGACAGCCTAGGAATGTCTTATCGGAAGGAATTTCTTGCGTCGCGATAGTTTTATTGTAAGGAATAATTTGTTATAAATGTGTCGCAGTTTAAAAATGCATTTGTAGCATATTGAACACATTTAGCATATTTTGATATTTTTATACGCCTTGTGTGCTTGTGCATACCAAGATTTACTTTGGGTTTATCTCGCTGCTCGCTGCATGGTAGTGTAGCTCCGAGCAGATTGCAATGAGTTATTGCCGCATTATTGCCGTTAATTAACCGTTTACCATATATTATCGCATTTGTGCGTCGGGAATATTTTGCAGCTTTTGAAACTTGTGCAACTTTTGCATGGAAAACTTAAGAGGCCTAAGACCTGCCTATTAAGAGCGTTCGCTAGCAACAAAGAAAGAAATTTTACAAATATACGTCTAATTTCTTTATAAAAAGTCTAAACAGGTTCAATTTTTGGCACGATGTATATTAAACTATTACGAATTCCCGATAGCATTTCTTTTTTTTATTGTTATTATTATTATACATTAAAAAAAAACAATTATTATAATAACAATTTTTTCTTTACAAAAATCCCATAAGTTCAAAAATACGCCTTTAAAACGTCTATAAAAGAAACATGTATCTTATTTAAAAGTTGGCTGGTAGCGAACGCTCTTAAGAACAACGGATTAGCCTTGTCTCGTCATGCCATTATAAAATGAATTAATATTGATCTCACCAATGATTAGCACACTCTCACTTATATATTAGAACTAAGAACTAGGGTAGGTATATGAAATCGTTCCAATTTCTAATCTTTGAACTGTTGTAGATTTTTTTGGATACTTTTGGATACGTGCTCAGTGCACATTAGACGTCTTCGACGATGGACGCAAAATATTATTTGTGTTGCCGCTTGCGTCCTGACTGCCTCCGGCTCTGGTAGCAAGAAATCGATACCACCCCTCACGGCCAGCCTTGCACAGTTTCACGGTTACGCCGCGTTTACGCTCCCCGTTCCGTTTGCGCCCTTCGGGTCGCCATCCTGCTGCTGCCGCCATCCCTCCCGCAAGCCGCCGGTCGCGACGTGGCGCACACACATTTACACGCACACGGGCGCGCGATAACAAGAGGGGTAGGTTGCTGTCTCTATGGCGCTGGCAGACGCTTCGACGCTTCGAGGTGTTTCGCACCCTTCGAGGCTGCGAGCGGAAAACGAAAATCGCAGGCTGTACAATGCTCACAGGTTCATTCAACCGTCTTTACTATCTACCAACCAACAATTCAAAAAAATTATTATTTTTTTGTGTATCTTTGAACCTAATCGTGGAGCGACCTCAACATCTCATCAGTTCTTTCACCGATGAACTAACACGGGAAGTCAGTACATAATCAAGTTCCTGTTTTATCCTATGGACTAACTATTATTTTGACGAAATCTCTTAGAAAATTACTAAATTTTTTTCAGTTTCCTTGAAACTACAGTCTTCTTGATTTATCCTGCCAATTAAAACAACCTGATTAACTGTAAGTAGCACAATGAAAATCATGATGGCGTTGTAGCCAATTCGTAAGTGATATCACGAAAAAATAAAATTATTAATTTATGCAAACGGGGCATTATTAAACCAAGGAAAAAATTAGGGCCATTACTGTGGCCGCCGGCGGCTATAAATTTTTACGCTAAATTCCCTCCCGGCGCTCCTCCTGCGTTTTTCCGCCCCCACTGCCCCATACAGCAGCCCGCACTGGCGCTGGAGCTCATCAGCTTCCGGAACTATAAATTTCCGGAACGCATCAGCCCACCCTCTTCATCATCACTCCCCTTTCACGCAAACTAAAATTACGTACCTCACAACCTAAGACCATATTCCGTCTTGGGGTATTATAAATATTAGCACTGTCCAAATGAAGAGATTACTACCAACCAGTCTACTACTTCTTCGAAAGCAATCATAAGTAAAATTAGTGAATATGATCTTGTTCTTGGTCATTGAAAAATTATGTGCGTATGTTAAAGAGGATGTGAAAGATTATCAGTACTACTAGCGACTGGATATAGAGTGAAGTGCAACTAATAATAGTCGCATTGGAGAAATGATGAAGTTATGAATGTCGGGGAAATTTCACCACGACATTCATGACCGATCCATCAAGCATATCGCGTTCCGTTTCATCTGAAAAATTTACTACCGGCGGCGAGCATGAATAAAAAACACTCTTGCGGGGCGATAAAGATAAATAGGAATGATAGTTACTCACTCATAAAGCTTAACGTCAAAGTGTTCTAAAAAACTCTTAGAAATGGTTTTAATTTAGAAACTCAAACACAAACAGAATAATTTTGATAGTTCCATATACTACGAATTATTTTTAAAGTAATTATAGAAAAACCTTTTTTATATCCAGTTTCCTAAAGGTTCTTAAGTATCCTAAGAAATAGATGCTTGTTCATAGTCCTTATCTTGTCTCTATCCTAGTTTTTCCTTCATGATTTCCTAATATCTAGCCCTCTCAAAGTTGTAGCGCTTTTTACGAATCTAAAAATACCCTGCAAAACCGAAATTCATATTTTTATTGCCGGGGGTTCGGTTCCCGTCGATATTTTCGTCTTTTTACAGCCGGCAAGAACGTGGAGCAAACTTTATAGTTTATAGGTAGTTTTGCGTTCGGAAGCAGCGAGGGCAGATGCTTTTCATCTACATTTTCAGCGCTGCCAGCATTTTCAACATTTTGAGCGTCTGTTTAACCCTTTTCCACACATCCACACTCGCTGATGGCACGACGATGAACTCGACAACGTCATATACTTATCTCCCATTTCATTTCGCAGCCTCTCTACGAAATATGCGCGGGTTAGGGGGACGGGGCAAACCCACATCAGATGTGCTCATGCCCCGCATGGTGGTATACTACGTGCCAGCAACCCTCCGCTAAAAAACATTTTATTCCGACCCACATACGTAGCGTGAAACACGAAATGTTTATATTTTAAATTTTAAACATGTGCGAATATAAAATACTAAACTTGAAGTATAATAAGGAATAAAATCTAGCGGATTATATTTTCTTTGTTTTTGAAGTTTTTTGTTTCATTTTTATGTGTTGAAGGAGTAAAAATGTTAGTCATCACCTTTGGTTAACATTTGGATGGAAAAGGTGCGTTTATTGTTGCTTTCGTTTGTCGGAAAGGAAAAACTTTAGCGCCTGGTTTTTCTTCACCTCGCCGCCCGAGTGCGGCAAGTTTATCAAACATTGTGCGACGAGTCATCCCCGGTCCGTCGCGTCGGGCGCCTCCACCTCCTTTCGGGCGAAACTTTTCAAATTGGCAATAAAAACTTGTGAATTTTATTAAGCGGACGCAGCGTTTTCCCAGGCCTGCACAAAGTATGAATTATGTGCTCATGTGTTGTAGTGCTTTTTTTTCACCCTGTGCGGGGAAAATTAACTTTTTCAAACAAACGCACAAACAAGGAACATAATAAGCTAGCACTGGGCTTGTGCAAATTTTAAAACTTTTTTGGGGCTAATTTTTCGAAAATAACGTTCAAATTTGGGTGAAGATTTTCTCATCATGATGAACACTGCCGGGCCGGGCCGTAGATGCTGAAATATTGAAGATTTAGATTTTCCGAAATTAACTGCCAACAGCCACCCTGAAAGGGAAACACAATCAAGTTCCATTCCGGGCCCCGTCTGCTTTCTTTCATCTTAATTACGAGACAACGTTTTGTTTACTCGGCGCATTTATTTGACTTTCCTTTTATGTAATAAACAGACGCGCAATGGCGCGGCGCTTTCATCTTTCGCGAATCTTCCGCCTCGGCCGTCTTTAAGATCCTCGTCAAGTTGACGAGCGCGAAGGGATGAGGATGAAGGCGAGATGAAATGAGCTGCAACCTTAATTTCAGTCTCTCGGTGGTTCGCGGGCATTTTTTACTTTAAATCCAATTTGTTAAGTCAACAGGTAACTAACAAAAGCGTAGCAACAGGAATATGTAGGCTGGAGGAGTTCACACAATGGCCCTAATCCAAATCCGCTTATGTATGTTTTGTAATGTTTGCAGTACCATCTGGTAACAGGAATCAATCAGTTTCCAATTAAATTTATAATACAAGATTCAAATCGTTGAAAATCAATTTCATCTCCATTGTACGAAGAAAAATGTCCAAGTTTGATTTAAATCAGCTTACCGAACTTTCGACATCCAACTCCAACTGTAAGTGTACTTAAAGAAGCTTAAAATCAGTTAACAAAGCATTTACTTAGGAGGCCAAATTTGGAAGCGGATCAGAACTGTTTTTGCTTTTTGCGTTGGCTGGGAAAGGGTTTTGGAGAGGGAGACCGGGTCGATTACATATTTCGCATATCCCGTATTATCATATCATCTGCATACGTGCCTGGTGTATGTCTGTGCGATAACCCGTAACGAATTTCGAACGCACGGGCTGAGTCTGGTGGAAAATAGGGCTAATAATCTATGAAAAGGGCCCTATTGTTTTGGCCGGACCTACGTCCCCCTTTGAAGAGCCTGCAGCAGACTTGACGTCGTGCACACCAGTCGAAATTAGCGGGAGGTCAAGCATGGCATATGGAAAGTCAGACCTAAAAAATGAAAGTTAACCACGGACATAAAAACGCTTCCACAAAAAGAAGGAAATCATTATAGGTGTGGAATATTTTGCAGTACATTTTCTTATTATAAACTCATTTTGGATAATTCGCAACTCGTTAAGTTCATCTACCTCTACATGCATGCTATATCACTGACTATGAAGCGCATTTGCGTGCTATGTTGGGGAAGCGTTGAGCACGTCTCACAAACGTCCTGAAAACTTCTTCGCAATACATCAAAACAATGTTATGAATATGCTTAAGACGCCGCCGTTCTCTCTCCTTCCCACATCTTAACTCCGTGACTGCTTGAAGAAACGTTGGAATGACGGGGTATGGGGTAGGGGGTAGTTTTATTAATGCTCCACTCATTCCTCTTCCACAGCCATTCCACTACCACAGAGCATACTTCATTATAGATATGAAAATTACAAACTTTGCACCAGTGGTGGTGGGGGTACCTGTCACGTAGTTGGGAATTTACTTCCACAAGAATGCTTCCACCCAGGCTCCCCGTACATTTTGGGGCGTGTTGTATTTGTGTGCGTGTCGTAACGTAGATTTCACGAAATACACTGCCTTATTATCAGAATGCGTTCGAAACGTCGGGGTATCGTTTTCTGCCGCTTCCACTTCGCGCCGCGCCGTTTTGGGCCACGCGGGGGCAAAAACTGAATTATAATACGAATGTGACTGGGGAAGGCGGACGAGAATGAGGAAGCACCATGCAAGACGGATGATATATATCTGTAGGTATGTTGCGAGTGGAAAATTATTCAAAAGCAATAAATTGCAACGACGCCCGAATAATAAACGTGCAGTCGTTTGATGATATACTGAAGTTGGAAGGACTGTAGATTGCGTGACGATGTCAACCCGACGAATATAAATATCAATTTCATACTCATTCCTAGGTGGAAGGACAACATACTGTCCCAACGAAGAACGAATGAACAATTACCAAATGTTTTTAGCTTTTAGGGAACTTCTCATGATTGTGCAGTAAGTTGATTAGCATAGTATTTCCATATGAAAGGCAGGTTCCATCAGTCATCAAGTCGAACGAACCACGGTCTGGAATTATGAGGTGCTCTAATGGCTTAATTAGCACTCTGACTGGGTGACACATATGGGCATGACTCTCCTCCCAAGACAACTCCCCTTCTACTGAATGTAATTTTTTGCTGTCACCATGCCTGAAAGCTACCATACAACATTTTTAATTTTAAGAGTGTACGTATTAATTTATTTTTAGTCCCCTTCATTCCCACCCTTCGCGTGCAGGCACAACTTGAATAAGCGTTCACGCCTAAGGTGTGTACAAAAAGGATAGTATATAATATAGAGGAAAAAAAGTGGATAGTTTTTGTGCGAGGAAAGTGTTAGCGTTCACGATTCCAGGCCTAAATCCTTACAGCTCCAAGTGGATATCCCTATCCCTATAGTCCCAGGGACTTTGGGCTTGAACCCTCAAGGGTGTTTATTACAAATGATCCATCAACATCAAATGAAACTGTTACTGGCCTGCTATTTCATGTCATGTACACCTCCACGTCCAGGTCTAAAGAATATTTTTAATCAGGATTTACATAAATATCGAAAAACATGTAACTTGAAAAAATTCTTAAATTCAGCATTTTTAAGAGTTTCGAGTTTGGATAAATGCTTGAGTAAGTCTTTCACGCATTTAACCACTTTGCACAAACACGATGCATGATATGTATGAAAACATTAATTAACCGAGGCGTTGTTCCAGTCGGCAAGTGCTCGGCCTCGGTATAGTCATAGAACGCGATGAAATGCGCCCATCTGCGAAACGAAACGTTTAATTGACCATCGAGTAGATTTCCATGTTGCGCCCGCTCGTACATCGTGACTAATGTAAGATACACAATTAAACACAGTACAATGCTCATATTCGGGGAGTTTCAGAGTTAGCAGAGTTGAATGTTCATTTCATAAAATGTGGCAACCAGGGCACGCGAAAATCTCAATAAACTTGTTACGTCAAGCGTGTTATTGCATCCTCTGTGCGCGGCTCTTTTGTTTGCAATTTTCCGGCCACCCGGCATGGCGTTTCCTATCAATGTGTGATGCTGATCCCAAACATGTACACCATGGGCGATGAGCTAGCCTATACGTATACAATATTTGTATTTACCTTCCGAATCACTGAGCTTCCAGCATTACCCAGTTGTTGCCAAGTGTCTGGCATCATGCAAATTGATTTCCTTTTTATACCTCTACCCACAATAGCATCACGTAGATTGATTTTTATACGCTCCTCATGAGTCTTTGTTCTGTAAGGAGCAAATTTGCATTTGTTGTGCCTATTTGCCTAAGGAATCTTATCAGCCGTACGCAAGCACATCACCTGCAAGAACTGGGTCTACTGGATGGTGGAGATGGGAAGCTGCTGCAGGGAACTGAAGTTGCTGATATGATTTACGTCTACATCTCAAAACGTCGACTTGGGTTATTATTCCAAGTATTCCTGGATACCTGGGATCCGCGAATATAAACTGCGTCAACTCGCAACAGCTCGGCAGCTCGACACACGCCCCTCTTCTCCTCTTTCAGCTTCCAGCTACCAGGCTGTGCTGCTGGCATTGGCCCGTGGTAACACCGAATGCCGAGTTTCATCTTAGATGAAGGTGAGCAGCAGCAGCCAGCGTACCTTCGTACCTGCATTAATTAAAGTCGACTTCAATTTGAATATTAACTAACTAACGAAAATGGCTAAAACAACGCGCAACGATACGCCTGCCAGCGCCTACTATCTATCTTCTATAACTTACAAATTAGTTTGCGGATGCGGAGGAGATGGGAGAGTTGGAAGCATCATGTGCAGACATCCCCATATTCAGTCTATTATTGGTATGAGGAATATCTTTTGGCAGCTTGGCACCGAACATGTTCATCGTGTATATGTTCAGGTAACTATGGTATGAAGATAGATCCAGATCCAGTTCTCAATATCCTTAATTATTGGTGACGGTTTCTTGTTTCTGGTTCGGGTGACAGGCTACTGCCGACGTTCTCTCTTAGCACTTATAGAAATATGGTGATAGAAGCTAGAAGCGTACCTTCACTGAACGATTTCAAAATTACTTCAAATAAAATTTAGATTATTTATTTCTGGACAGACGTTTTTTGATATCCATTTCCTTGCATCCCTCTCAGTTCCTTGATTTCAAAGTTCAATTCTACACCATGATTATAGTACATCTACATCCAATCGATTTAATCTCTAATTATCATCGTATACCAAACCTACAAGCACCGCAGGTTTGGATTTTGTGATTCAACTTGTTAAGGGTTCCCCTTAATATTGATGTTGATGTTG
>JARJDQ010009652.1:0-11322 GCA_030264215.1 Geostiba sp. GC000077 | reverse complement strand
CTATTTATGTCTCAGAGTTGGAATGAATCTGTTTCCATAGCAATTACAAAATATAAGTTTTATAATATCGGAATTTGTAATGCGGTATTGCCAGACTTCTATTTCTTTGATTGCATTTCACGGCCAAACATTTTTGAATCTAACTTTCCGTTTCAAAATTAGCCCAAGAATCGCACCCTGTATAATTTCGTCAATAATGTGGAAGAATGAAAGTTTTGGATGAAATAATTCAAAAGTTTCAAACGCAAAAGAAAGTCAGGCATCAACTTGCATATATGCATCAATTTCGCCCGACACGTGCATGTAATAAAACTTGTGAATAAATGTATTCGATTCATTCATTTCGTGAAGTTGTGTGGAGCCGAGCAACCGAAATGAAATAGAAAGGTTCTTCGGACTTCTTAGCCGCGGATTGAAGCTGAATGGTAAGCAGTAACATCAAACATCATTTACACAAATTTAGCAAATTATGTGCTAATTGAGTGAATACCCGACGAACGTAATAAGTTAAATGCAATTAAACAACGAATACTACTTACAACTCGTAAGACATCGCAGAACACAAACGCAGAGTATTTGTGTTCTTCACACTTAAGTTTGTATTAGTGTATAGTGTATAGTTTGTTATGTCAACTTTACAACTTCACAACTCCAACTCATTGTTGCATTGCGTTCACAGGAGTGTGATTTTACCATGACTAATGGCTCCAACTTCACAACAAAGCAAACGCCGAAAATAATTTGTAATTATTAAAATATGATATAATAATTTAAAACGAACTAGAGAACTAAAGAACTAAACAAAATCAAAAAGAAAAACAATGCGGTTCATAAACTGTGATTAATTGTGCTGATCGCTTCGTTTATGCTCAAGATGACAGTGAAATATATCTATTCTAACAACATTCTTTCACGAATGAATTAATTGCGGTATGCCAGTGGTTCGCAAAAAAAAAACGCAAACATGATTTATTACAATCAACAATGGGGAGACATCGCAAACGACTTTGCGCGAGGAGATGGATCTCGGCGCCTCCGGTTCTCTTCATGGAGCGCTGCATAATTGTGTAAGTAGACTAAAAAAAAGCGTTTAATGAGGTGACGATTAATTGGCCGTACGAGCGCGCTTGAAAATTCTGCGCGTAGATTTTTGCTTTATTAATTAATTAATACGGCGACGACGACGCAAAAAATGCGCATATTCGCATGATTATTCATTGCGCTGCTGCTCTGCAGACGGACAAATTTCGACGTTGAGGTTCTTCGCGCAGACGTCTTCTTTAATTTCCACGGTTTTCTTTATAATTGGGTTAGTTAAATATTTGATGGCATCATATGGCATGGCATGGTGCAGATTGAAATTTTGAAAGATTTTCGTTTTACTTTTCCTTACTACTCACTAACCACTTTTCTTCCCATTGATGGAATAATAAAATGTTGTATTTAATTGTAAATTTGTAAAAAAAGCTCTTATTTAAACAAAATAAATCTTTATTATTTCCGACGCTGCCATCTCGCGTTGGTGAGCGCAACATACGTTGAAAGTTGTGCAGATTTGCAGATGACTTTACTTCTTCACTTTAGTTCGCATTTACACTTCCGTTATTTCCTTGCAACTTTGCTACTTTGCTCAACTGACTTAAGTCTTAATTTCGAATTCAAACAATGCATTAATTAATTTTGCAGCCTTCTATTTTTTACGGCAAGATAAGCTTTTTTTCGAAATCCAAAGTTTGAAGTACTACTACCTAAAATGTCTCTTCACTATACCAACAATACGAAGAAAAATGAAGTTAGTGAATCTAGTGACACACAATTTGAGTAATAAAATTACTGTTAGAATCGTTTTGTAGCAGGGGCATGCCGATATGGTGGGCTATTTGTGCCATAATATCTTTCATTATTAGCCATTATCCTATACGGTTGTTAAGCTATTCTGCTCGTTTGCTGCCTCCTGACTGCGCTGCAAACAAAGTTCAGAAGAAAGGAGTTTCTGCCGGCTGATTGAAATCGCTCACAAGCTGCCGGGTGGCGCGGCGCGCTGATGAGCTCAATGTGAACAATACGCGGAAATTCGACGATTTATTATTATTAACCTCGCTGCGTTTCTGCAAAATGGCAAAGCCAAACAATGGCAAAAGGAAACAAAACGAGGTGCAAGAAAAGCTCCATCTTAATTTCAAATCTTGTCGACAAATAAATTTCTATTATTATCTATTTCGCATTTCGCTTCGTCATTTGCAACGCTTCAATTGGCTTTTAATGATTGGTTAAAGATTTAACTTTATGGAGAGAGGATGTTGGAAAGTTAATTCCATCAAATATTTCCTTCGAATCATAATAAATCCTGTCGCGCATTTCTCTGCATTTAAAGTCAATCAAAGTGGCATCGCCGTAGCGCATAAAACGATTCAGGTGTGACCGATGCGAAGTGTATTGTTAGATTTTTATAAAGACATTAAACGGCACTAAATCCACTTTAATACGCAATTAAATCAGGATGCGTTTTGTGCCGCTGCAAAGGTCCGACATTTTCGGCACGTACATACATTACCGGATCATAGAGAGGATTATTATCTGGTGGGAGAGTGTATAAGCTATACATGATTTTCACCGGTCTTCGGATTCCGCGCATTTTTACCTCCGCGCCGCGTGTCTTGCTCATTAGACCATGCGGTGCGTCTCTTCGCCGACGCGGCGTTGGCGTCGTAAAATTATACCGTTTCCTTATTATGCCAACAAAGTCACGGATGACTCAATTATGTTGTAAATCTATTACGATTGCACTGTAGCTTTATTCTTTTTTGCACTGTTTTCCGAGACCTTAGTTCAAATAAAAATTATTGCCAATTCATATATCTGCGTGATAACAACCGAGGTACTTACAGTTATTGCTAACTAACTACCTAATTTGTGATATCTGCACAATTGGACCGAAGCTAACAACCACCGAACAAATGCAGCGTGACTCTTCACAATTAGAGAAATCAATCAATAATAAAAAATTGAATTTAAAAGCTTTTCAATCGGAAATTATTGTTTTTACGTTTCTTTGAGGAAGATTACATTTTATTCTATTGCTATGTAAGGCACAATAATCATAATTGAATAATAGATTAAACCGTTATTGCATTGCAATGCTGGGTTTGGTATTCTAATATTTGCATTATATGATATCATCTGGTGAAGAAACGTGATTGTAAGCAAATGCATGGATGGCATCGCGTGCGGAAAGCCATCGCAAGAAACGAAAGAAACAACGGCGCGGCGGGCGCAATGTGCATCGACGATGAAGTTTTTCAAAATGGCTGATGATTTCAACCCAATTGTCGGTCCAAACTCCAAACAGATGTCAGCAATACAACAACGACGCTAATGAAAATCATCGTTTTCATTTCAAATTACTCGCACATTCAATTCGTCTGCGTCTCCACATGACTTGTAATTATATTCGCGCATTCACAGATAATTACCACTCTCTACTCACGCACTCACTGTGCACATGGACATGGACATGCTGTGTGCAAAGTTGTTTTTAAGCTTTGTAAATTGCCATTTGCTTCTTTTTACTAGTTTAGTAAGATTACTAGTAGTTGGCTTTTTGTAGTGTTCATCTATTGGATTCGTTGCTGTTACTGCTGGTGTTTTGTAAGGTTTTACTACTGTGTTGATTATTGGATGACACTCTGTATGGGATCCTCTCTGATTACATATGGTATTGGTCGTGAAGAGAAATTTGAAGCGCGTGTGTGGTGGATACGTCGGCCACCTGCTCCTTTTCGTGCGCAGTGGAAGTGAGTAAACAAGAAAATTCTCGAAATGAACAGGTTTCGAAATTGATTGACTAATTGCAGCCTTGACACTGCTGCGGACCTCAAGAATGTCATTGCGGGCTGCCTGCTGCGATAGAAGTCGTCTGGGCGCCTGGGCCCGGCTGCTGGAATATTGGTAGGTGGGTCTTGGTGTCTTGGATACCTGGGTCTTCCGAAGTAGGTCAAACCTTGAACCCGCATGCTGGAAGTTCAGTGCAGTCGAGTAGCGTGGTTGTGAGGTGCCGAGGTTTGAATGGCATCCGAAGAAAGTCAAGTCCAGGGTCAAGACTTTAAGACATTTCGACGATGAAGATGCGCTCGGTGGAATAATCGCTGCGACCTACTTTGGTCCTTTCAGCGTGTACCCAATAACTGGAAGCCGAGGATGACGATGGCCCGTGAGAAATCGCCTTTGTACTTTATAGGTGTTTTAAGCGCAATTAATTAGTACTTCATAGGCGAAGTTGAATAATGTGTTGCTGTTTGAGTAATGCCTTCTATCGCATTGTTCTTCATTAGTCGCTTCTTCTTTTTTTGCTGGCTAATTACAATAAGAAAGTGTGGCAGAGTGCGAATTAATCATCGTTTTTTTGGTAAAATTATTTATTCATTCTCATCGTGGCTTAGACATAGAGATAAATTATCAATTATTATTAAATAATAAATATATGTATAAATAAACGGGCCGCATTGACCGGAGCGGACGGAACTAGAGGCTCGCTGAGAATTGGCAGGTACGGGGACGGACTAGCCGATCACTTTATTGTTGAATTTGTCCCCTGTAGGCGAGCTCCTGGGGATCGAAGGACCTGCCCCAGCCGCCGTGGCCGGATGAGCCGCCGCCGTAGCCGCCGCTCGCATCACCGCCACCGTAGCCGGCGCCGGCGCTGCTGCCGCCGAAGGAGACCTCGTGGGAGGAGGAGTGGCCGGAGGAGTGTTGCGGATGCTGGACCACCTCGTAGGTGACGTGCTTGCCCTGCCCGCCGAGAAGTTTCTTCAGCCCGATGATGGCGGAGAGGACGAGTGCGATCTTGCCGATGAGGAGCGCCTTACCGGCGATGACGGCGATGGCGGCCAGAGCCAGTTTGCCCAAAATGGCCATCTTCAAAGCGGCGGCCGCCATCAATGGGCCGAGCACCTTCTGGACCTTCTTCTTTTTGCCGCGACCCTCCTCGGTGGCTGGTCCGTCCTCTTCGCCGAAGGAGTCAACAACGTCACCAAAGGAGCGCGCCGTGCTGCTGACGGCGTTGACGATCTCCGAGCCCTTCAGGTCGATCTTCACGGTGTGGGATTCGAGGAAGCGCGATACGCGTCCCAAGATCAACGATTCGATGGACTCGTCACCGTTGAGGGCGCGCGGCGCACCTTCCGGCTCGCCACCCTCGGTCTTGACGATCTGCACGCCCTCCGTCACCGTGATGGTATCCTTATGGCCCAGCATCTTGTCGACGAACGAGAAGAGCTTGTACTTGACGCACGACATGCTGTCCTTGCGCAGGCAGTCGGCGTAGATGCTGTCCAGCAGGTCGTTCTCGGTGTGGATGGCGTTGCCGGTGCCGCGGGCCTCCTCCTGGGCGGGTAGGGCGCACGCGGCCGCCACGAGGCACAATAGTCCGACCACTTTGAACGATACCATTCTGTTTGTTGTTGATGGGCTGCTGCTGCTTCTTTTTTTTTTGTATGTGCGCTTTGCGAGCTGATCGAATTGTGTGTGATGCCGGTGCTGAGATGCGGATGGGATATATATGAGTCGCTCCCTTCTCCTGGCGGCCGCGCGGCCGCGCTTGCCGACGCCGCACAATTTGGGTCCAGAAGAGCACCATAATGACGGCCGCGGGGCGATCGCGCGCGCCTCGGACCGCTTTCTCACATTGTGTGTACATCTTCAGCGCCCGTGCGACGCGCGCCGAAGACGCCAAGAAATCACACACCAACACACACGTGCGTACGCGACTACCACCGCCGCCGATGCCGACCTCATTTTTGCATCGATCTTACCTTGCCCACCAATGCGTTTCGCTGCTATATGTGTGCGATATGTAAGCAGAGATGCACTTCCAATACGGCTGCCAAAGCTAGGCCGGAAAAACGCATTTCGCTCAATTCGCTCGTGATACTAGACACACCGGCAATTGCTGCATTAGGGCTGCTCCGCCGACCGCGACACTGTGCCATTGTCGTGTGTCGTGTAATCAGTATTACATGAGTGCGCTGGTAATTTGCTTTTCTTACCCAACATCCCATGCGCTGCATGTCATGTCATGCGGAAACCAACCTTAGCCGATCCTTGTTCTTCATGTCAGTGTCATGGCCAACCTCCATTTTCCAAGTGCAATGCTACCGGCAACCAGCCCATGAACTTTTTGGTATTCCGAGGGAGGACTGGGTCATCGGTGAAGGTCATGGCTATATAATTTTATGGCTCAAGTACAATGTCTCGGGCCGCGAGATGTGAGAGTGCGAAGTGACCCCATGACAAGTCATCATGGCCCACTTCCTTTATTCATTTTCATTCGAGTGAAGAGAACACGTTTAATTAATAATGACCACATGACCAGCAAATGCTGCATGATGGGTTGATTTTAGTGGAATATGTGTGCGAACGCGCAAAAACACTGTCAAACACATGTTACCTCTCCAAAGCTCCAAAGCTTGACGAAAACAATAAAATCCTTCTTGGAGAGAAATTTCAAATTTTGTAGCACATCTAATTTATAATTGCCTTTTCCAAGTTAAGTATTGCCAGCTAGATTGAAGCCTTTTTTGGTTACTACCCATATTGAGTCTTAAATCTCAATCATAACAACTCCTCCTACTGACGAAGTATTGAAATGAAATCACAAATGCTACAATATTATTACACATTAATATGTTACATAAAATGTTATGATGCGCACGCTTGCACGCCAATTAAATCATTTAATTAGCGCTGATTAAGCTTTCATTGCTAGCCACAAATTGATTAATTCATGCGTGCTAAAGCCACGCGATGAAATTAAACCGTTTTGATATTAATTAATAATCGAACAAATCTGATCCTCATCAATATGCAAATTTAAATTTTTACACTTCACGATGAGTTTTAACTCATAGACTAAGTCTAATCCACTAAACTCTAGAAGCCTAGAGCAAAGACTATTAAAGTTTTAACGAACCAGTAATGGCATGAAGTATCGTTTAATTAAATGTTGAGATTTTCATGCCGGCGTGTAATGCTGATGTCGTACACCTTACGCGCTTACTGTAAATGCAATTAATTAATGTAAACCTCCTCAAACCTCTTCAACGTCAGTCTAAGCTGCAGTGGCATAAAAAATACCGCTAGGACCTGTCTCTGATATAAATTCATAATTCGATGCCTTGCGATTCACGATCGGTTTTCTCTGCAGTTTAGAAAATTCTGGTGCAAAATTTTGTATGTTTCCGAACTATGTCAAACAGGATGTAAAGTGAAGGCATCTTTCGCCGTATGAGTAATTTACAACAATAGGCAATAGCAGCAATAAACATTTTTATGATGACTTCCACCCGACCGCGTATTTTTCGGCATATTTTTAGAAATGCGATTTTATTGACAGACGCCTGTCAAGGAAGGTGCATGTGAGTCAAGTAACGGCGTTGAATTTAGTTATAAAAATTGTCAAATTGTGTGTGTGTATGTGAAATCAAAAATGTCCCCGGAGCGCACGGCCGAAACCCATAGGAACCGCCGATGTATTTTTTGAGGTTGAATAAATTTGCATTAAATTGTTCCTCTTTTCTCTTCGGCGGGTCCATCGCAGCGCGCGCGTCTCCCACGATTATAAATATAATTTCTTCAGGTGCGCACCTTCGCGGCGGCGTCGCGTCTTTTGATGCGCCAAAGGAGCAGCCAGCAGCCACCAGGTTATGGGTGGGTACATTTGCGACGCGAATCGGATGCGTTTACGTCTTGCTGCAACTCTTCCGTCGCCGCGTCGAGAAAACGTATTAAGATCCGCATTGACCTTAAATCGATTTTTCGTTGCGCAGACGACGCAGCTTTCACTCGAAGGATGCGTGCGCCATGCACATGGACGAAATCTCGTTTTAATTGGCCCGTGGCCGGCAGTGTTCAAACGTCGAAATTCATTCATGAAATGTTGAATATAATTCTATCAATGGCGCACGACGCTGTGTGGCACGCGCCGCGTAGAAAAATGCGATAGTTATAATAACGAAAGTTGCATGATGAAATTATTCGTCGGCGCACGTCCGGTTACGGCGACGAAGACGGCAACGACAGCAACGCGACGGAAATTAATTTCGCTCTTTTAATTATACGCCGCGCCGAATGCTAATTTATCCTAAGAGGACGATTACCCACGGATTTCTAATCATGCATCACATTGATGCCTAATCACTAATCACGTTAGATAATTCTGCTTCTGCATTACCATTCATTTGTGTTTGGACAAGACAGAAATGTTAATTCTTTAACTTTCCAAGATTTCATGCGAGATTACAAATATTTATGCAATGCTATTACACGTTTAGTTGCATGTTAGTATTCAAGAAAATTATTTGCCAGCGCCTCCACCAAATATTTATGAATTTTAAGTTGACTATTTTATTTTTTATTTTTTTTATTATTGCAACAATGTCAAGTAAAAAGGTTTCGAGTCTAGACGACACCCTGTACGCTAAATTCAAGTAAACATTGAACAAGCTCATTGATATTCGTCGCATCCGGTTACAGTGCAACGTTAAACATGATGGTGAAAAGTCAACAGATTCCACTTCGTCTTCGTCTGCACTCTGCAGTCTGCAGTTCTGCACATTCACACATCACACTCTCCAACTCTCCAAACATCTAAATTTGCAATCCGTAAAACAATTCCAAGCAATCACGCATTGGTGAAATGCAATCCGATAGCAATTCAAGTTAAATGCGTCCTAACTCAGACCGAAGCGCTTTCTTGTAATACTTTAAGTGAGAGTAATTCATGAGCCACAGAGCTCCAAGCGGCTAGGCTCGATTTTAACATTTAACTAGTCTAGCAACTACATAGTACTACTGTACAAACTCGTTATAGATTTTCACGCACCAGACTGCGACCAGTTTGGAGTGCTGTGGCTCAGTGGCCTCAAGTTCGGTGAAAACTCAAACACTAGGAAAACGCATTAGAACCAACCGTACCATCAGGATGCAATAAAATAAAAGTAAGTGACCAGTGACCAGTATCACTCGGGCCAGTAATTAAAACTGGAACAACATGCACCGAACAAGTCTGCACAGTCTGCACAGTCTAGCTGTAATTAAAAGAACACCTTCATTGTAAGTTGTGCGATGTGCAACCAACTCCAGCATGGTATGCACAATTAGTAATTAGGACGAATGCGTCGTTGTACTTTTACCTCCGATGGCTCATCCTCACAATGTCCGAATATTTTGTGTGAAAGCATAAAGTTGTAAACTTTTCCTTTGTTAATTTAATTGTAGGAACCAGTGGTTTGGCTTTTGTTTTCCCTCCCACGATCTCCAAGCGATGTTCGATCGGATGGGAGATGGAAAAAAATGGAATTTAGAAAATATTCATTTGGGTCAACAATCCGAATCCGATCTTTTGTTATGCACCAAACTCATGCCGGCTTAGTTCCCAAGAAGAGTCACTGGGTTTGTAGTGCTTAAAAACCTAACAAGAATAATAAATGCTCAATCCTCCAGCCTCCAACACTCGTAACTCTAAAACTCAATGAAGGTTACTGTTTGTTGGTTTCTTTGGTTTTCGTTGTCATGATTCATCCGGCAAGTGGCTTTAGATTTGTGTCGTCATCATCATCGTCGTGACTCGCGACAAGTAAACCATTTAGTTAATAAATATTTATAAATACAAGAAGTCTGCCGACCGTTAGTTGCGGTTATTCCGAATTCTGACCTAGCACCAACAATCGCATATAATCATAATGATTAGCATTGTAACAATTATTGGAATGTGTGTAACTTGATGATGGTTATCTCGAAGAAAACATGCGCACTCCTAACAGTCCTAACATAAGCCTATCATAATCAAAACCTAACCTAACCTATATTGGAGTGGGTTGTCTTGGAATGTATTGACTGGATTTTATGCTGGTCATTATCGACGCTAACTCGCTAAACAAGCATTTTATCGCTCGTTTGGCGGTGGAAAATTCCTCTGTGGAGGTTTGGCATGCCTCGTGGAATGTGCAGCGAGTATCCAGGATGTGTTACTGTAAGCTGCTGGTGCGTCTTTCGTCAATGCTGTCACCAGCGACGACATTTCGCCAATGTACCAAATCAAACGGAAACGCCGCGCGCGCTGCATGTTCGTCGCCGAAGAATTCGCGCAATGTTAAGAAAAAGCGGGTCATTTATTAATCTCCTGCGCGAGAGACCTCAATTGCACGCCGATCCATTGATTCCGGCCCCCTTTGGGTCCGGCGGAGCCCAAAACTGCCGAAAGATGCAACTCGACGCAATCTTTCATCATGATCAACGATTTCACCCTGGCTCCCTGGGCAGATGCCTTTACAAAGAAGCGAAAAGATTGTGTCGTAATAAATTCTCCTTTTCTAATTAAATGTTGTATAAATCTTTGATGTAATTATCTTAGTTGGGATGTGTGTTACCCAGTTGTATGGATCGCAACTTTTCGCTCTCATTCACCTCGTTGCTCGTTCCAAAGCTCAGCACACAGCCAGCACCACGAGGAAATTAAGATAATCTTTGTCTCGAGACGCGCAAAGTGTTTTGAGCCTGTGCGCCGGCGCGAGTGCTTTTAACATGTCGCGACGGCGTAATGAGAGGACTATTCACAATGAGTAATTGTTTTCTAGTTCTAGTGTACGAGCGATGCTCTCATTCTGTTCCTGTGGCAGGCGCAACAAACAAGCCGAAATTGAACCAAGGCCAACACCAAAGAAACACCAAGAACGAAGATCCAAGATCATCTACAGGTGTGACCAAATTCACTTGAACTTGACTTTAACTGCGGGCTGTGAGATCGCGTGTGGTGAGAATTGAGAATGCATTTCACATGCATCTCATTTGTTCGCCAAATTGTAAAACTGAAATGGCATCCTTCTAATCAGCAAATTAGTTTCTCATATTTGTCTACTCATTTTCAATTACACACTGAACAACCGTGCACTGCTCATCGCAGATTTCACCTGCATTATTTTCTTCAACTCGTTATTTGTACATCCTGCTTTCGTAATTTAAAAATTGTTCGAATTTTCATTCCGCGCAAATTTGGAAAGTCACTTGATTAGCAAGTTGAACTTGCGAACATTTGAACTCATTGTAAACAAACTTTTTAAACAGCAACACTATGTAGGTATTAAATTTAGTTTTTAGAACATAATAAAGCTATTTGGAACAATTTAATCGACACATTCACCATACATTATATTTTAATTCCATTTCATTTTAATTGGTTTACTGCAATCCGCTTTCCAATAATTCTGTTGTTACCGACCCCACGCAGAAATTATTGGTTTCATTTCACATCCACAAGCTTTAGCTGAG
>JARJDQ010009651.1:0-11399 GCA_030264215.1 Geostiba sp. GC000077 | reverse complement strand
CACATACTTCCGGTTACTTCCGGAAGTCCGTACTGCCTCCATTGAATTCATCATATACGCTTTGGGTATAGTTTTTTTTCCGGAAGTTCTAGGTCTTTATACACCTGAGAAAAATGCCTGGTACGGGTGGTCTTGTCCACCCGGTATAGAGGATTTTCCATCGAATGTCGTCAAATGTTCACAAAATAAATGGTGTATATTGTGAACATTGTTTTTATTTTATATACTATAATTAAATGTATGTATACATCATACGTGCAGTAATTTATGTGTATGTACAAATTTAACATTAATCAATTGCATAGTCCTAGATACTAAAGTAAAAGTAAATCGCTATGAATGAATTTGTTCAGTTCAACTACCCTAAGATCACATTCGAAATAATTTCGAGTAATTATTATAGCCTTAACGCGTACAAGTTGTATAAAACTGCGAAACTATGCCTTGCAATGTCACTTCCTGCGCATTCAAGACGCGCATGTAGGAATACTAAAAATGTTATTCCTCCATGAGTATGGAGAGCGGATTGTATTCAATGTTCAGGCAGCTTTTCCACTCCGTCAGGCTGATGGCCCGATCCTTATTTACATCACAGAATCGTGGCAGCTTCTTGCCGCAGCGCTTCAGGATCTTCACCTTGGACATATCGTCTTTGAACGCCTTCCATTCGGCTTTATCGAGGAATTTGTTCTTGTTCTTGTCGTAGAAGATGAAGCTCCAGCCTGCGATGCGCTCGTCTCTGGAACTGTGAGGACAATTGTTTTATTATGTTCTATAATGGTTCTATAATAACCGTATTCAACATGTTGCTTAGTTTGTTTGCGTTTCAAAACATTTGAATAATAATAATAATGCGAATCTGGTTGCAAACATTGTTGAAAATAAAGTTGAAACAAGTTTTCAGTTCGCAGGCATGAAACTGTTTGAAAGTAAAAATAGTGGAGCAAGTTGATTAATAGATGGCGCTACATACACCGCTATACCAGAGTCAGTAGATTTAGAGAGTACCGCCAGGGTCCGCCATTTTGACCCCAAACGTGCACTTGGTTGCCTAGGTTTCCTATATTCATATCTGAGCCGATCTGATTTCGGATGCCTCGTGTGCAATTGTTTGTTTATGTAACTCATGATTTGAGCAGGCGTTGCATCGTGAACGCACACGAGCTCTCACGTGATGACGTATATTTTCTAATGTGACTTTCGTATCAAAACATTTTTTCGCCTACTTGCGCGGAAACGCTTCTTCAAAAATAGGGAGGAAAGGTGAGCTTTGTTTCCCACGGGAAACGTCGCGTGTGCGCCAACTCAGATTTCTTCGGTGACATAATTGCGAAAGCGCCCACTTTTATCCTACGCTTGTAGATGGCCATATAAGGCAGCCATTTTTATCAAAACAATGCTTGCCATGGCCTACGCTGAATTTGTCGCCCTGCGAGTTTAAATGCCGAGTTTCAGGCATATTTCTGTGACTATAGGCAACTTAAATTACGTATGATCTAAAATGGCGTCAGAATGCGCTACTCTGTTTATCTACTGACTCTGCGCTATACGCGATCGGAGAAAACTCTATGGAGAAAACTAACAATAAACTTACCCTGGTATTGATGATCCACTAGTTTCATGCACCATGATGTTGTCCAAATGATCCTTCAAGTTCTTGAGGAACGGCATCTTCTTCTCCTCCGGGCATCCCTTCATCGGCCTCGCGCCCGTCGTGGAGTCGCAAGTGGGCATTTTGTCCTTCAGCGACGTGCCAGGAATATTCTTCCCGGTGTCCTCGTTCACACACCAACAGTACCCAGCGGATTTGTAGCACTGCACCTGGTTACCATCGAAACGTCAGTCCTGCAGGCTACTCGAGTTTAAAAAATGACGTTACCTTTGCATAGCGCCCATCCAACGTGCACTCGGGCACATAACCGAGCTGCGAGCCCTCGTCCAGGGCGGCCTTGCGGTCCGCCTTGCAGTCGGTGACGTCCTCGTCCTTGCTGTGATCCGGCGCCTCCTCCATGTCCAAGCGCGTGCTATACGGCGTATGATCAACAAGGACTAAAAACATATGATTCAGTCGGCGCATCGTGCGTGGCGATAGAAAAGCGTAATTACTATCTGGCCGGACGGTGCGCACCGGCGGCAGGTCGAAGTCGTCATACTCCTCCTCCTCGGCGTCCTGCGACTCATCGCCGCCGCTCTGCCCTCCAACGTCTACGCGCAGCGACATAAACACACGCATAAAAACTATTTAAGTTCACAACAAAGTATGCGAATGGCAATGCTCGTCTTTTAGCATTGCGACGTCCTCTACATTTCTACAAAGGGGAGAGGGTCAAACCTCTCCCCTACGGTCAAACCAAATTAATTACTCACGCACACGAAGAGTTACAAGAATGCTAGCAGTACTAGAAGATTGCCAATCGCTACCCGCTACTCCAATGCCCGTCACGGGTATGTTAATTATTTGTCCACGACTAAAGATCGTATTTAAATTCATTCAAGACGCCATTTTGTATCGAGACGTTTCCGTGACTATAGGCAAACCAAATTGCGATGATTCAAAATTTACATCGAGCGACATCTCGTGGTCAATTGTGCAATTACAATGTAGTCGTGGACAAATACGGTTATACATACGTTGCAGCTGAATGGCCCACAATTACCACTTACTTCCTAATAATACAACCCATATAGATTAAAGTCACACTCTACAAATGATAATTGAGGCGCGCACGTCCACCGGATGGTGTGTGCGTGCGACTGAATCAAACCAAATTGCATCGAGCCACTACTCCCAAACTCCACGCAACTTCTACATACCAAACGGGCGACAAAATGCTACGAGTCATTACAGCGTTAAACACCTACCGTCCATCCCGTCGCGCGTCAGGCACTGCGCCCACTCGGACTTGCCAATCACTTGGTCGCGATTCATGTCGCACGCCTTCGCAAAGCTCTTGGCGCACCGCTTCGGCTTGACGAGCTGCTTCACCAGCCGCTTGAGGTCCTTGTACTCGTTCTTGTCGAGATTCTCGTTGTGGTCGAGGTCCATCTTGTGGAACTTCCACTCCAGCACCACCGAGTCGTTGGTGGTGAAGCCGCGCGCTGCCGGATGGTCGCGCAGCCAGTCGCTCTTGAAGATGTGCAGCAGGTTGCGATTGAAGAGCGCCTTATCCTCCCAGCTGCAGTTGCGCCCGCGCCGCTGGCTCTTCTGCGAGCTGCGCGTGGTCTTCTTGCCGACGCGTCCGCACCGCCCCCGGATTCCAGGCTTGTGCCGTCTAATGGTAGCGGGTACCGGCCGGCCATTGGGCGTTACGCACCAGCAATAGCCTACGTCGAGGGCGCATTGAAACGGGGCGAAATGTCCGTCGGGTTTGCACGCCGGCTGGAATTTGTACGACGGAAAGGCGGTGGCGTATTCCGTGCAGGTCTTCGGGCGCTTGCAGGGCCCGCGATCCACGAAGGTGATGTTCTCGTTGCGGCAGCGCGCCATCTCCAGATGGCAGCGGTTGGGGTAGGACAGCCCGTCCGATCCGCATACCGCTTTTCTCGCCTCCAAGCCCAACTTGCACGACTTCGGTTCGCATGTGCCCTGGACCTGGAACAATTATCGCACGGTCAGTGAAACTGTTAACACTCAAAAACTCAAATCCATTGCATATTAGTTACGCATTCATGCCAATAATCCAGGACAATGGATTCACATTCACGTTGATATATGGTGAATAGGGAATGGAATAGAAATCGAAGAGAAATTATTTCCGAGCGAAAATTGAAAGCGCGTTGAAAAGCCAGTGTCATTTGGTGAACATGGCGAACAAAAAAGTATGATTTACGATAGGTCCTTATTGCGATCAGCGACCAGCGACCACATGTTATGCGATTCTCCGAAGAGTGTTTCAATGCCCACGCATTGTCGGTTGCTTTGAGCCTCGCTTTGAGCTAAACAACCCACACGCTCACATTGGGATTTTGCCGCTTTTCGGACTTTTTAATGAAGTGCCTAAACCTTCAGAATCTTCAGAATCATGCGATGCAAACATTTGCTTCACGGTTTCACACACCAACTGGTTATGCTAATTCTCTTTTGTTTATGCTACTCGTAACCACTTGTAAGAATCATGTTATTTTTCAGAAATAAATTGACACAAGTAGAGAGCTGTTTAATTATAACCAATTTCCACCAAGCGACTAAGCTGTTCCCAGTTCACAGAGTCACGAAGCTTTAATTCGGTTCAATGATAATTATAATGGCGCGAGACGTATGTTTAATACATCATTAATCATTAATCATTGCGACTTCGCGACAGTTATTAATAACGTTCCCTTTAACGCTAAAAATGCATGGCGATAAGCGCCGCCGTTATGAAATCAGAAATGACACCCCAATTATTAGCTTTGTTTGTTTCGACCGTACTAATTATGAATTAATTCTGTCATACACTGCACTACACTGAATTTTAATTTATTGACAACACATTTTTTTTTAAATTTTGAATTAAGTGCAAGTTGAGTGCAAGTGCAGTATGATGCGCTGTCACCTCTGACCTTTCGTAAAATTTTGAACAGGTCATGAACAAGCTCAATTTTGAGGTTGAACTGATTGCACCTGCTCTAGCGCAAGTGTGGATAGTGAAGTGCAGTGGAGAATTAATTCTCTTGCACCTGTCGAATCGAACAGCACTACGAATACAGCTAATCTCATTGTGTCCGTCATTACCGCCCAATAAAACAGAAAATGTCACACTTTTTAAACTGGTGTGAATTAATTCAACAAGTGTGGCTGAAACAAACAAACCTCTTATTTTTGCGCAAATCAAATGGCAAACAAGCACGGACATGGACAACAATGGACAATTAGCGTATTAATTCATTTTATGGTTAATTTTTAAATTTTTATTTGTTGTTAAATTTCGATTTTATTTTTGTACTAA
Source organism: Geostiba sp. GC000077 (assembly GCA_030264215.1). NCBI lineage: Eukaryota > Metazoa > Arthropoda > Insecta > Coleoptera > Staphylinidae > Geostiba > Geostiba sp. GC000077. Next base: position 6,471 of record JARJDQ010009651.1, on the reverse strand, counting down.
TTATTATTATAAATAGCAAATATTTTAGTGTAAGCTGTCCGATTGTTATCTATAATTATATATAGTTCTGTCATTGTTTAATCCACTAGTGACATTGCACAGAACAGTTACAATCGGATAACATACTCTAAACGCAGTAAATTAAATAATTTGAAAATCCCGCGCTTTTTAAATGTTATTTTCTGAAAGAAAACAGAGATTTTATTGAAATTTCAAATATGAAACTTTCATTGAAATCCAAATCACTAAAAAATATCTAAAATGTATTCTCTTATAAAATTTTCTTACTTCATATTTTATTAAGTAAAACGAATACAGAATCAGCGAGATGCAGCCATGACAGCACCAACAGCTTCGAACTCAATCTTCTCATTAATATTCTTGGTTTTAATGATCTCATCCTGGTTGGCAATGAAAATGAGCTTGCCCTCCTCCCTCCAGCCGTACTTCTTAATCCAATGCTTCATCGTGATATCGTCAATATCACCAAGCAGCTGGGAGAGATGCCCATGCTCAATAGTCTGATATGTGATGCCAACCACATGGCACACAAACTTTCGAATCGAGTCCAGAAATCCGTATATCTTGGAAATCATCTCCGGCGCGGCGAGCACACGCTTCCAGAACGATTGGAAGTCACACTCTTCTAGGATGTGTGCTAGGTAGATGACTTGATTGATTGGTTCTTCAGCAAGCTAAAAAAAACAGTAATAATTCAGTAATAATTCAAACAAAACTTCCACAAAAGTAATTTATATTAGTATTACTACTACCTTCGCTTCATTGAGGAGGCACTTGCATAGAATAAAATCAGAATGTGGAAAATTCGTCAGTGCTTTCAACAGAATCAATGTGGTGGTGTTAATATTAAACATATGCGGGTTGAACTGGTACAACTTGAGGACTGCCAAGTTCGCTTCGAGGTCGTAAGCGTTTTCTCGCGCTTGAATTTCAACATAACGCTCCAGCGTGCCGAGATTATCGGGGTTGTACCTAAAATACCATCGTTAGCATTAAAATCTCTTAAAAATCATTGAAAATCGCGTTTTGTGCAATGTGACATAACCTGTAAACTTTACTTGTTTGCAGATTTTCTAAAAGAAACTTACCTCTCAATGCCTTTCAGCATGGTAGCGACCGTCTTCTTCATAGCTTCTGCCATTTCACCAAAATATGATGAGATTTTATCAGGAAAATACTGTTTTTAACACTTTTTCACGCTGTTTATGTGCGTGATAAAAGTATGAAGCCGAAAAGGATGCAAGGGTTAAAAGAAACGTCACTTTAATTTAATTCAAAACATGTAGATGGCAGCACTTGAATAAGTTTTAATTTTCAAAAGTTTATTTTGTTGAATCATGTTTTAATAATCTCATTTGAATTAGTAATAAATAAATAATCAAATAACAGTGAATTCGTGAATTGATGGGAGATACACTTGCAAAAGCAAAGTTTGAAATATTGTTTTTGTTTTGTATTGAAATCGTTCAATGATACCGCGTTTGGTAAATAAATAATTTGCATCACCTTCAGACTAAAATAATAATTAAGAAAATCACACAGCAGCTAAACTTGTCACGTCTTTTTCCAGATGCATCATAATAGCACTAAATGATTATGATAATATTTGGCTTCAATATTCAATGAACCAGTTTCAAAGAGCAACAATTGACACTTGTAATATGTGTGTATCAATTAGAAGCCGTGATTAATGAAAACAAACAAAGAGGAACAATAGCAAACAGCGAGAAACTTTCCAATATTGATAGCATTAATTAGACACACTTCGAGACATTGTTTTCTCGATTGCAATATTTTTCCGTTATCTATTTGTGATGAACTGATGAGTTATCTTGGAAAGTGCAACGCAAATGTGATTTTTAAAGGCTGCGGCTACAGTCTACATTCTTACGTCAATAAAATCATTTACATGTACAGTACATACACTTGACACACTTTCTGCGAAATCACATATCACACAATGTCGTATTTCTCTTAATATTATCAAGAACTCACAGAGGCAGAACGTGAATTCAAATTCCAATATTTCATACTATCAATTACTATAGTTATGTAATGAAAATTAAACTGAGTATCTACATTTAAAGCTAAACTATCATTTTTGTGGAGTGCCAATTATTGATATTCCAAAGGCTACTATAGAGATTGTAATTGTAAGTGATAAAAGTGATAAAGATAACAGAATCTTTAAAAACTCAATATTATGAAACAACTGGTAGTCCAGTTGAGAAGAAGAAAAGAAGAACATGTATGAGAAAGCTGTTGGGTTGGTTCACTTCTTTCTTGTTAATTTTGGCATGTCTTTATGCAAGCTGCATTCCAGTTATTGAACTTGTTGTAAGACCAAATGCTGAGGTCATGCAGAAAACGTTCACTTTAAATTTTAAAGTTAAACTTGTTGTAACAAGAAGTTATCATAAATTGTGAGGTACTGTAGACTTGTTCTTGAGAACTATAAACTCTCCTTTACTTAGTAATTTACACCTTGTAATGGATAGTTGAAAATGTTACTTTTGGCGAGACATGTGTACGTTTTGATTGTGATGAACTGATATTTGATGCAATAAAATAAATGAACAAAAATCCGTATTGAGTATATTTTTCAAAATGCTGCCTCTCAGGTGGTGGGGTATTGTCGAACTGAAATCGGTGGCGGATTATCATAAATATATCGTCCGCATGAAACCTCGGCAGTCGTGGCTTTGCACTTTTCAAGTGTCACAATCACACAAATCGTCTCGCGATTGAAACGCAAACTTCTAAACAGCTCTAATTACGAAAACAAACACTCCACCGCCGCCCGGTGAGCTCAAATCACTCCATATTTCTGTGAATTATTGCCAGTGAAGGTGTCCACGTATCAACATCTTCAATTAATTTGATTTTCAACTCCTGGCACTTGTGCCAAGTCAAAACGAACTGCAACAGCGATAAAAACCTGCTCAAAGTTTAAACGCGCAAGTTAATACTCTACGTGCGTGAGTAATGCATATTATTACCGTGTCTGTGGCCCTCAATGTCCGCAATGGATGGAAAGCGGAAAAGCGCGCGATCTGAGCGGCGATTCGTCCGGCAGCACTCCTTCACCGGCCGACTGACCATTTTGGCCCTCATTCAGCTGATGCTGCTGATGCTATTGTTGCAGCTGGACCTGCCCGAAAACAGAAGCATTTGACGATCGCTCCAACAATCGCCTTTCCGAACGATTGCCAATCAGATCGAGTCAATAACTAAACGGCTAAACGTAATTTGCATTTAAGCGCGCACCTGAATCCATCGAATACTCTTTTATCTAGTTTAATAGTTTAAATTACGCTGAGCGGTGTTACATAATTACAATTGTTACAAACAGTATTGCACTTTGCAAAGTGCGTTTGCTTGACACTTGATTTGTGGCTTAAAATATTTATTTAAAGAAGTGAAATTGTGAATTATTATAAGACTGATCATTGATGTAAGTATTTTCACAATTTTCACAACCAAACAAAAAATTGAAATGTCTTGTCTTATTTCTTTGTCCTGTAGATTATTGTAATACTATAATTATGGAGCCACCATATCGATTGATGTCCTTTAGGAAATGGTCTCTGCTTTTGTTTCTGGAAATCTGTTATCTTCTCCTAGGCGCATGTTTCTTCTATCAGATTGAATCTAATGAAGAAAACAAACGTTTGTCTCTTGAGGCAGATGAAAGGCAGGAAATTGAAGGTATGTTTTTAATTAAAACTTAAAGCTTTGATTTTTTGACTTTGCTGAAAATCAACTAGACTAACCAGACGTATATCACTAGGTGGTTATAAAGAGATAACGGTGTTATTGATCTTTGAGACTTTGAGATGTAATACTTAACAATTAACATCAATTTTTATTTTCTCAAAACACGTACTTTAATATTAATCTTATGATAATGTAAATCTTATGATTGATGTGTTTATCGAGTGTCACCCTCTCAAAAATGAACTTGGCTTTTAGACATTTAGATATTTTTGTTTGTAATTCGATCTTGGTTCATTATAGCATTCACAAAAATGTTCTTTATACAAAAAGTTATATTTTAATTCACACATAAATAACGCTTCATAGATTTTTGGAAAACAACACAGGCAACCCACAATGCACACCAACATTATTTTGGTCGTCTTCTTCTTCTACAAGTCTTAGAATGTTAAGACATAGAATGGTACAAACGTATCTAGAACATAGATACGATAAAATGATTGGTTCATTGTAGCATTCAAAAAATGTTTTAACTTCTTTAAATACACAACACATTCATAACACATAAATGATGTATCAATCTCTTTATGCATTTTTGGAAAACAATACAGGCAACCCAAAATACACACCAAAATTGAAACTTCTTATTTTTATCATTTCGTTCTTCTTCTTCTTCTTCTGGACATGTAGGAATATACCAGATATGTAACAACGCTATTGCATGAAATCATGAAATCAGTACACGAACATTTCGCGAATTCGACTTTTACTTAGGAATATAGGAATCGTAAGTTTCAAGAGCATGTAAATTATTGTTGGGGTTAAACCTGGTGATAAAACCTTATGTGCAGTATAAACATGCAGTACACGCATAATAACACTTCAATTTGCATTTAATTACTTTAGCAAGGCTATTATGTTATATAAAGACGAGCCATGTTGGACAAAAGACATAATTTAGACTAGATTTCATAAATTGTGCGCCCAAGGAAAGCTTCAGTAAATAATGACCTTTTATGTTAATTTCAAGTGCAATTCATTTAAACATTTAAAGTGTAATAACTTTTATGACAAACGATAACAACATTTTACATACAATTAGTTAAATCATTTATAAACTAGTCCATTAAGCAAGAAAATTAGAATAAAAACAAAGTTATTTATTTTATTTACATATTTTGCAATACTATCAATATAGGCAACTCAAAATACATTAACCACTCCTAACTCTCTGGGTGAACTATTATTAATTAATTCAAGTAATAATTTAGCAATAAACGTAGGTATCTTAACTGATCCAATGTCACAGGTTCGCAGTTTAGTACATTTCGCAGTCGCACGACAATCAGACGAGTGCATGTTGCAAGTTTTTAACCTTTTGTCGGGTGCAATTAGGATTGCTCACCATGCTCCCCGATTGTTTCAGTTTTCATGTGGATTTTTTCGTACGGAGTTACATAATTTGCGAAATGATTCAGCCGATTCAGTGATTACTAACTGCATGGAATCGTGCGGCTAGTTTTTACAATCGCGGATGTATGCACTTGAAGAATTCATTTGCAATTGACATGGAATGTCGATGTGAATGTTGAAATTTTCCACTTTTAACAGATACAACACAATGCGCATTTCATAATCATCCGTTCTAACTAATTACATTTTTCTTGCCCAAAAGCCCTTATCAGTAGATAACCACAGTTATCGTTTCATGAAGCATTTATAAAAAATGTGAATATTTCAATTTCGATAACTGGATTTGTGGTCCTTATAGATTTTTATCATTTTCATGTTTGATTTAATTGATAAGGATATATGTATTGATAGATATTAGATGATGATTAAATTGTGCTTGAGTTGAAGCTTATTGAATCGTGTTATTTTGATTTATTTTGATTTTCTTTTTGCAGAATTATTAATTTTTCATTATCATCCAGCCCCGAACGTTTCGCAAGCTGATATCTTCGAGAAGTTGTCGGAATATTGCGGCAAACCGGTGAATGCACGCATGTCTCACGACGAACCTCCGCACGTCTGGGATTTCTATCATTCCCTGTTTTTCGTTGTCACTGTTTGCACCACTGTTGGTATGTTCTCTCTACAACCATCAAAAATTGTGAAATTTTCAGATGAAAACCTTTTTTTTTTGCCCAGGATATGGAAATTTGGCCCCAACAACAATGCTGGGGCGCATTGTGATGATGTTCTACTCACTTGTTGGCATCCCTGTTAATGGTATCGTGATGCTTAATATGGGCGGGTTTTTCGGCAAAAAGGTAATCATTTTCGCACCTCAATGCTCATGTGTTGTCATGCTTGGGCACAGGGTCACGTGCTTGTTATTTTTACGAAAGTTGTGGCGTTATTGCGATTTTCAAATACGAATGAATCAACCGGCGATAATTATTTGCGCCGTCAATTATTGGCTTTGCGTGCTGCGTGTTGCCGACGACATCGCGACAAGGCAACCGAAAACGAAAACGGAGCACCGCCATGACAATTCACACCTTCGCTAATTGCCAACGCAAACACCTCTTCGACGTCAGTCACAACCATATAACGGCCGCTACCGTTGCACGCGTTAATTGACTTTAATTTTATCAACAACACTTTGTTAGAACTAAAAGTTAAACATGCGGATGTAATCAGCAAGAGACTTACAGACACTTTGCATGATAATCAAATTAACACGAGTTTTAACTGAATTTTAACACACGCTTATAGACACTTTGCCAA
>JARJDQ010009603.1:0-10492 GCA_030264215.1 Geostiba sp. GC000077 | reverse complement strand
TATTATGGAATGAAGCATCATATACGTTCTACTTGACGCAAGAGGCAGGTGTAAGTCCTCGAAGGTTGGGCGTTGGGTAGGACGGTTGTCGACATGGGCTCGGGCTCTGTTGGCAGGCTGGATCAGCACACCAGCTCAAGAGGAAGCACAATGGGCCTAAGTGCGGCAATTTCCCCTAATAGGGGGATTGCACTCCAGGATTGCACTCAAACCAAGTGTGAGTTAGCGTAAGATGTGGGAGTGAAGTAAGTGTGAGAGTGAGAGTAAGATGTAGTGAGACTGTGAGAGTGAGAGTAAGATATAGTGAGACTGTGAGAGTGAGACAGTGAGATGTGAGTGGAAGGTATGAGAGTGAGATGTGAGAGCACAATGCACAAACGCGCGCTTCGTCTAAGCTTTGCGGGAAATAGTTCAGCCGTGCCTGGAAAATGTTCCCTCACGGTGAGCAGTAGTCGTATGTAAATCCACATTTCTAGATGGGCTATTCCGTGTGTAAAATGCAATGTTACAGCTGGTCGTAGAAAATAGTAGTTTGCATGTCAAGGGTGAGAAGTAGAATTTTCCACGCGAGTTTCGAGTAGGTGCAAGAGCACGTAGGGCGAGTGCTGCTACTCGATACTAGCGCGTAACACTCCTTTTTCTACGACCACTTGTATTTATTTATACTTTGAATTACATGTTCATGATTCATCTGTAATGATCGTAAAGAGTAAGATGTGACAGTGAGATGCGAGAGATGTGTGGGAGAGGAAGAGTGACAGTTGACAGTGACGGTCTTCGCGCCTCTCGCGCGCATACGCACGATACGTCTCAGCCTTGCAGGAATTATTTCAGCCGTGCTGGAAAATTTTCCCGCACGGTGAGCAGTAGTCGTATGTAAATCGACATTTCCCGATGGGCTATTCCGTGTGAAAAATGCAATTTAACAGGTTTTATTATTTTTAATTTAGATATGCAAGAACCCATCTTTGAGTATGACTTCCCCGAGACTTACGTGAAACCGCAAACGTGGTTCCCGCTGCGGCAAGCGTTCAATCTCTACATGGATCGCTACCGGGACCCGAAGCAGATCAACAAGGAGTTTTTGATGCGCAAGCTAAGCAAGGAGCATCCCTTCCAAGCGCCGCCGAAGCCATTAGCTTATCCGAACGCGGTGCCGTTCGATGGCTACGTGCCGAGCTGGCTGAAACTGGAGAAGATGAAGGCGCGCAACAAGTGGGGACGCATTAACGACATCTGATTTGATAACACTTGCTAAATTAAAGTTGATGCGAGATATAAACAAAAATAATACAAAAGCCCAATCTAAACCCAAACAAACGTTGAAAATATCTTATGTAATGTTATGCAACACTGTATTTTGTATTATGTTATGCGATGTTTTGAAACTGAAACTGAGAGAATGTTATTATGCTTGTGGGTTTGATAGAGACTGCGGCTGCCATCAAGTCCATCAACTGTAAAAATGCTTGTTTCGTTGTTTCCAAGTTGATGTCGCCGACGATAGTGATTGAATGTTTTGCTGTCACTCTTGGGTACTTGTGTGTAATTAGACAGATGGCGGCTGTCGTGCGTTCGCCTCACTCGTTCGCGTAGCCGGCGTAGCGCCGGCATCCGCAGTCGTCGCAAGGCATCGATAATGTTTGGCCGTGCGTCGTTCGTTCCGTAGCGTCCGCCTCGGCGCAGCGCAAATTACCACGGGTTAATTAGTGCGATTGTGGGCCATACTTACCAATTAGTGAAAGCCACTACCATCCACCCACAACAACGCCGAATTGCGCACGCAAATTACAATTGGAGGGACTAATTGCGATTGTTACTCATTATCGCCCACCAAAAAGAGGTAAGACACCGCTGGCCTCATGCTCTTATCAATGGCTCTAATTAAATCGCCGACGCGCGATAACGGGGCTAATTAAAAGCCGACGTATGACATTAACTACAGCATACAGCGATTGTTCTTGCTGGCTGCCACAGGCCCACAGCGGTTTAAGTGGTGCGTAGTGGGAGTAATTACTATCGAATCGATGGTTATCTCCCGGCTGCGCCGGGTTAGTGATAAGGCGTGCTCGGGCGGGATTATAATGTCGCCGCGGGACGCGGTAACAGTCGCGCGCGCCGTCAGCGAGGGTCAAGTAAGTCAGATTTCTGAATTTACATACAAAGCGCCTCAGAAGATTTTACTACTACTCGAAAAGTTCTGTTGTTTTCCTAACGGTAATTATACGCAACACGGTGACACATTGCGTTTGCTTTTCGCGCACTTAAAAACTCTTCACAATACATGTTTTTTTAATGATGGGATTCATTTTTTGTTATATTATTAAGATAAATTGAGCATTATCTCTAAAGAAAAAAAAATGTCTGTATACTAACAACAATCACAGAGAGCAAAACGCACAAAATATAATGTTTTGATTGAAATCAAGCTTAATTGTTATGTAAACGCGATAAACGACGACTTGTAAATGGTTAATGCATGAAACTAAACTATTTCAATGGCTTCCGATACCGTTCGTTTATTATCAGCTTTTAAGGTGCTCGATATTCGCATCGTTTAACGACGCCATTCATGTCAAATTTGAATATCGCATTTGTTCAGAATTCAGCGCAACATTTTTAAAAACCGTCCAACGTAATTACATACTGCGCGCACCGAGCAAGCGTGGCTTTCAGCACAAAAAAAAGAGCCTCACACAAGGTTACGACCAGTCAAACTTCTCGTTACGCGCAACGCGCACGACTGGTTGAACACTATTAATAACCATCAGTCGGTTGCAAAAAGCAGTGAAAACTCAGTTATTATACCTGTCTCATTTGTATACAGACATGGATTTGGAAACCGGCGAGATTCACGTCGCCGTTGGCTGCGATAAGGAGACGGGGGAGATGCCGGCCCGGCCCCAGCTCAACTCCGAGACCGGCGAGCCGGAGATGAACTTCACGCAGCCCGCCACCCGCCGCTCCTTCCGGATACCACGGGAATACATCCGCAGGCCGGTGGATCCGCCGCTCAAGCTGGGTGCGGAAGATTTTCGCAACACACGCATGAGCTCCGTCATCCTCTTCCTTCTGCCGACGGTCTTCTTCGCGCCGATCGTCGCCATCATCCTCGGCGTGATTGAGATCGGCCTGCACATTTGGGCGCACAAGAAGAACAAGCGCTGCCGGAACAGCGACGTCTTCTACCAGAGCCCGCTGCACGTCATCCTCAGCGAGTTCTGCGCCTGCTGCATCGACGAGCGCATGAAGAACAGGATCACCAAGATGCAGGATAAGACGAATACCAAGCTCACCAAGTATCGCAAATACGGGGAGTGCTTTAGGATAGTTACATAAGTTTTACCTTGGGATAGGGGGAGGGGGGGACAAGTGCGAATGCGCGTGTAGGCTTGGGTTAGATTGTTTGATTTGCAACTGGCTAGTGTATGCGTGAGCTTATTTATTCCCCGCCGTTGCATCATCGTCCACACGCAAATCGTCAACGTGAAACATTCGACTGAATTGTTAATTTTATCAAAAACACTAAACTATATGCATATGAGATTTCATTTTGTTGTTAAAATAAATTATCATTATGTTCTGCAAAAATAGGACTCATCAATTATTTAAAATAGCGCTATTAGTGAATCTACTGTGACGTCATTGTAGGTTAGAGTTCTGCAGCGATGGCAGATTTTTTGATCATTCTAATGTTACACCCATGACCACACTTTGTTTGTGTTTCACATTTTCGCCTATGCCTTTAGAATGATCAAAAACTCGCAATTTGAAGTCCATCCAGAACTCTAACCTATCTTAGAATGACTCCTAATTTTACGCGATGTCAATGCTCTTGTTTAAAAGTCCAGAAAGATAAATTTAACTCATTGCTGGAGACTTTAAAACAATAAAAGTTGTTACCTGGAACTAGCTGGTAAATTCTAGTTCTACTTACGATTTACGATTTTATTGCACAATAACTTCACGACATTTCAAAGTGAATCACTAATGGCGCGACTTGTGCGCTAGGCATCAGAGTGACAGCGAACATTTGAATGCTGTCCTCTAATTGGTCAGCAGGATAAGATGATCTCGATTGCGAATTTTGATTGGTCCACGACGACCCGTTTTGTCATTTCAGCATCATTCGTGTCCGCCATTACACAAAACGCAGTGAAATCAGTGCACAAGGTATTAAATTAAAGAAAATAATGCGTAAAGTAACAACAAAACTGTTATAAAGCCTGCCCAAAAGAATCAAAATAAAATATCAAAATAACGATTGCATCTATCTGTGTTTTAAGATTTCCTTGGTAGCAACCTGCACGATCTTGTGAAAATCCGAGTTGATATGCGCACGCCAGTACTTGCAACGGCCCCAAATAACCGCCGGATAGTTTGGACTCTGAATTCCGTAAAAAATGCGCGCGAGTGCCCTGCCAGTAAACGTGTTATCTCTGTACATGCTGATCATAGCGCGGCAATCGTTCGCAATAACGCCTTCATCGCACTTCTTCGGCTTCAACTCGTACAGGGATAAAGGATGCGCACTGTCGAAGTACTCACGAATGCGGCTCTTTAGCAACATCTCCTTTTCACTAGCCTCGTCGTCTATGCACAGGCGATAGGTGGCTTCTGCGCATGCTGTTACCGTCTCATGCAGAGAGCGCAGCTGCAGTAGCGCGCACTTTTCTTGATGCTGAACACGCGAGTGCAGCGAGTCCAAAACTTCATCGAGCTGCTCATCAGTGAGATTTCCAGGCGCAAGCAGGCGGAAGCCGAGGTCCACGAAATATACGGTGAGTAATGAACGTTTTGGTTGACCGTTTTCTGTAAATGTATAGGTTAGTTACGCATATGTTATTATGTCGTTGTATCGATGATTGTGGATTGAGTTTGTGATGAATGCCGAATAAAGGTTATATATATATATAGTTACGCATACAAATTATATAGAACTGTGTACCTTGAGTCCATTCGAGATTCTTCAGTTTAAACTTGCATATTCCACTGTCCCAACCCATAGCTGAGGCGACATCAACAACAGGAAACTCGAAAACGTTGTCCGTATCTTTATCCACGTTTCCAAACATTGCCAGGGCCATCGCTAGAGGTGGACAGTCCTTGGCGGCTTTCCGAATGAAATTCGCTGAGCCGTAGGCGGTAACCCTACACATCGTGTAAGCTGGACTCAAAACTTCGATGTATTTCTGTTTGTGAAGTTCCAGATAGCAGAGTAGCGTTGAAATGTTCTCTTCGGGGATGTCCAAGGCCTGAACGGTTTGTTGTACCGAAAACGCCACCTCGTGTTTAGGACACACGCCTATGCAGGTGCAAGGAACGAAGACTTTCGAGTTCAATTTGCGAATCACGTGCCTGTCCAACGAATCGGAGAAGATATGCCTTTGTAACTCGTCTTCGTCGCGGCCTAGGGCGTCTAGGAACAGGTGGCAATGCGCAGGGAGGCCATCGCGACCAGCACGACCCACCTCCTGCACGTAACTCTCGAAGTTCTTCGGCAAATTGTAATGTATCACAGCACGAATGTCAGACTTGTTAATGCCCATGCCAAAGGCAACCGTAGCAACCACAATCCGCAAATCGCCACGCATGAAGCTTTTTTGTACACTCCTGCGTTTACTGGCTGGTAAACCAGCATGATACGGCTCTGCTTCAACAATCAACTTCTTGCGCTTTCGTTTCTTCGACTTCTCATCTTGTTCCTCCTGATCCTCGGTATATTGATCATATTTAAGAGTAGTCCTCAATAAAGCAGCAATTCTTTCACATTCCTGTCTCCTCGTGCAGTAAACAATAATACTCTTCAAGTTGGCAAAGCGCTCCGAGAGTATAAGACTTAAGAGAGCATTATCACGACGGGCATCTTTGGACACTGTCAATCGTAGATTATTCGGCAGGGGTATATCGCTGATAATTCCATTGCGTCCATCGGGAATAGACAAATGACTGATTATGCTATCACTTGTTGCCCTTGTGGCCGTTGCAGTGAGTCCCAAGATGATCCTAATCCCAAGGCGCTCCTTCAGAATACTGCAAATCATCAAATATGAAGGGCGAAAGTTATGTGACCATTGCGACACGCAGTGAGCCTCATCAATACAAGCGAATGCGATTGGTGGTAGCTTGCGTAACAGTGATCCAAAACCGGTTTGCTTCTCACCAGCCACGACAGCTTCAGGTGATACCAGCAATATGTGCAGGTCACCTGTGCTTATGGTGTTGAGTATACGCTCCTTTTGCAGCTTGGTTTTGTTGGTGTGGAGACACTCGGCCTTTAAAAACTTGGGTATCCCAGTCACCTGATCCTCCATGAGTGAGACCAATGGCGAGATGACCAGAGCAATGCAAGGTTCTCGTTTAGCAAGAAGATACGCTGGGATCTGATAGCACAAGCTTTTACCGGAGCCAGTGCTCAGTGTGACCAGGGTTGACTGCCCGGAGAGGATCCGCATGATGGCTTTTTCCTGGCCATCCCGAAAGGAGGAATGCCCGAACATTTCTAATACATCGTAGACTTCCTGAGGCGTATCTATTACGTCGCCATTTTCTTTTGCTTTGTAGTAAGGTTTGATCACTCGGGAATCGTCGATGAACTGTTGTTGGTCCAATTTCTTTACATGTTCTTCCAGCCTCACCATCTCTGCCAACAAGTCATCGTCGTCATCGCTGAACATATCATTTCCAGCACCAGCATCATCTTCCGTTTTATCAGAATCGTCATCATTATCATTTTCATCTTCATGTTGTTTCAATGTCTCATTTTCTTGATTTGCATTGCCGCCGTCTTCATCTGCTTTACGAGTTTTCCTCACTGCCAGCTGACTTCCTCTCGCCATCTCTGAAGCCTCCTCCAGTGTAGGAAATGGACAATACTCCTCGGCCCCAGCAGCCAAGGGCAACAACCCATCTCCTTTCTGCATCGGACATTTCTGGGCAAAATGACCAACCTGTCCGCAATTAAAACATGTCAATTGTCCACCATCACATCCTCTCATGTCCATCTCAGGTCCATAGAGTGCGTTATTCTGCTTTTTCTGTTTAAATTGATTCTTCTTGTACTTGCTAAAGTTCATCGACTTCTTCCCACGGGAGAACTTCTTCTTCTCGATGTTGATACGCACAAAGTTATCGTTTAAGTTCCCGCTTTTGATTTTCTGCTCAAGCTTTTCCAGCTTTTGTTGCTCGGCTGTTTTTATGAGGGGTTCTTCTGGTTCAGAAGCAGTTTTCCGAGCTTTGCTCTTTTTGATAACATTTTTGAAATCTGCATCGCGAGGAACTGTATTGCGTCTTGGTTTGATAGAGAACTCCAACTCATATGACTGTTGTTGATCATCTTTTTGTTGCTCTTCATTAGCTTTAGTTTGAGCTTTTGGAGCGGATTTCTTCTTGGGGGCTGATTTCTTTGCCTTTGATTTTGATTTTGAGACTTTTGCCTCTGGCTGCTTCTCTTCTTCATTATCAACATCTTCATCATGATCTGGAGATTGAGCTTCAGGAGACATTGAAAAATCGGGATCCTCATCTTCGTCATTTGCAAATGGTTCTGTTTCCTCATCTTGTTCATTGAAATCGAGTATTTTTTTACTTCTAGTTGATTTTCGGTTGGGAACTTCCGCTGGTTGCTGTTGCTTGGGAACAGCTTTTGTTTTTGTTGATTTTGCAACCGATTTTTTAGCTTTTTCCACAGTCTCAACAATTTCTATCTTTTGAGCCTGTGAAACTGGCTCAACAACTTCTGTTTTTTTGCTTTCCTCAACAACAGGAAGACTAGTTTCACTTATCATGCTTTTTTTACTGCTAACTTGGGTTTGACATGCATCAAATGGCAGAAAACTCGAATTATTTAACTTCCTTCGCTTGTTAAAAAATAATTTTGAATCCTCTTCATCATCCTGATCCGAACCAGATATGATGTCACTATCATGATCATCATCCTGTGCCATAGTTTGATTTTCATTCAACTGATGGCTGAGTGCAAAATTGTCTTCACTAAGACTTTTATTCTCCATTCTAGTGCCAGCACTAACAGCAACTCGTCTCATCCATCCAGCATCAACATTCCTCACAGCATTAAACTTTTCATCAAGCACTGCTTGCGCAACATTTAGTGCATTTATTTTAACAGAATCCATAGGCTTTGTCATTCTAACATGCTCACTATTTAAAAAGCTCATGCTTCTCCAAGAATCATTACCAGATGAATCAAATTCACCCACAGCTGGACTATCACAGATGATTGAAGAATTTCCAGAAAATAATTTAGTAGGCTGTGACAATGAGAATGAACTATTTGCAGAAGAAGCATTCAAATTAGTTTCACTCTTTCTGTGGTGAAATGACAGTGATTTTCTAAGATTCCTCTTTGAAGGATTGGAATTCTTGAATAATTTCTTTGTAAAACTTGTACTGGCATCAAATGGATTGCTTTTCATTGGCTTGGATTCAGATTCATTATTTAAGTGAGATCCCCATGTTTTATCAGAGTTAGCATCCCCAAGGAAGTCAACTTGTTGGATCTTCAATAATGTATCAACATCCATTTGGTCATTTGAAATAGATTCATTAATGTTTCCTTCACATGGTTCAGCTGTGTCATTATTAGTTCCAAGGTTGATGCTATTTTCTGTGCTGCTCATGTTCGGTGTATTGAGGGTGGTGCTGGAGTTTTCCTGATCATCATCAGAGTCAAAACCATCAATGTTTTGAAAGCTTGCTTCAAGTGCAGCACTCTTGAGATTGAAATACGTTTTGTAGGCGTAGCGAATTTCGTGACTAGCTTCACGGATATCCAGCTGCAAGGGAAATACTGATTAATCTGCAGTTAATAATTATTAATGAATAATGAAGGCATACTTTTGATGGCAACCTCCCATTCTTCTTCTTGAAGTGGTGCTCCCAATATTTCACTTTATACTTGCACTTTTCATATTTAGTTTTTACCTCCGGCTCCAGTATGAGCTCCATTATCACACAGATTATCACTTATCACTTATAAATAACGCGTAATTAATAGTTGAGAACATAAAACAGACAAAACCAAGCCAAAACAGTTGAGAGCCAAGAAATGGAGCGAACTTGAGAAATGCGAATGCGGAATGCGCGCGAGGGAAGCAGAAAACATCCCCACTTTCCCACCAAACATAACCTTACATTTTTTCTTAGCAAAAACATCGCAAAAACATGGAAAAATCAAAAAATGTATAAACGTGTAAAGTGCAAGAAATGTCGACAAGTAATCTTTGAACAAGATGCTGGTTGCTTCATAAATGCACATAACGATTGCGATTATCAAGGTGATTGTGTCTCAGTTACAGAACAAACTTTGATATTCCTTGATGAGTCGCAACTCTCTCAGTGGATCAAAGATTCCATTGAACAAGAGGACTGGAGTAGAGGAAAACTGAATTGTCCCTCTTGCAACGCACGAGTGGGAGCGTTTAATTTCGTTTCGGGAATTAAATGTGATTGTAGGACAGCTGTTTTGCCAGCTGTGCATTTCATCAAAAGCAAAGTTGATTTACAGCAATAATCTCTGCTCTAAAATGGTATTCAAGCTGTAAGTTTTAAGAGGTGGTAGCTGATTAATAATGGGATGTTCCAGAGATTCAAATTTTGTGGAGATGCTGATTGCCCTGACTGGGTTTTGGCTGCAATCAATCATTTATCAAAACTCTCATCAGTCAAGTTGAAGTTGCTCACAAATGTGGTTGCCAAAGGTATAGCAACACCGCCTATAGATGTAAGAATGTCTTGTGTTAGTTCATAAGTCTGTTATTTTACTAAGAAATGTTTATTGTTAGATGGAGAAGGCAGAGAAGTTGTTTACAGATTCGAAACTTGATGCCACTGTAGACCTCAAAGCATGCATTGCTTGCATCAATTACATTTTGCAGTCAACTGTGCGCCACAGTTGCGATCATAACGCGTTGAACAGCGAGTTGCAACAATTAGGTTTACCTAGAGAGCATTCCACTGCAATGAAGAAGGTGATTGATGAACAAGCGCCAGATATTCACGCAAAACTGAAGGCTTCATCGCTCCGAAGTAAGTTTACCACAAACAACTAAGTATGAGTTATGATTATGACTAACTAGGTTTTAATTTTGTCAATTCTTTGATAGTTAATAGTTTGGAGAGTTTTTCATTATCAATCGACAATGAGACGAACTGCGCGAAAATGGAACTGACTGTTAATGGGAAAGTCAACAATGTAATCATGACACTGCATACTGTTGATGTTTTGTTGGAGAATTTAAAGGGAGTGCGCCAAACTATGAACGAATTGAATAATGCTCCATATGTTTTACATTGATTTAATTTTAATATTATAATAAATTGGTTCTTCTTTTGAATTGACTATATTCCTAAACAGCTATAGTGAATTCGCTGGAACCTTTCCGATTTTTGACGTTTCGAACTGCACGTGGGTAAGGGAGATCATATCCCCTCTCTCCTTCACTCAACACCATTGCGCCGCTGGAGTCCCCCA
>JARJDQ010009589.1:0-23729 GCA_030264215.1 Geostiba sp. GC000077 | reverse complement strand
GAGCGCTGTGTGCCAACAACTTGGTCACCGCATGCATTCGACATGTATTCTCTCATTCGTATCAAATCGTACCAAGTGTTTCAAAATATTCAAATCTTTTCCGAGCACAACCTCCAATAACCTTCCAAATGTCAACGGAGCAACCGAATAATAATCCAACTTAGGCTGGGTTCTAAAAAAATACTTGTAGTTCGTTACATATCTAGATGTGTGATCATCGAGCACCTCATGACAAGTTGAAACATCATCGAACATCGAGGATTGTGAATTGTTCTTCCCAAGTAACTGTTTCTGTCGATATGAATAAAACAATGGTCAGTCTCAGTCAGCATGAGCACAAACACGCACGATCATAAATTACACGCTTATTGTTGGTTTTATTAATTATGTTGCATTGTTTCTGTCGATCCTCATCGCCCGATTTCAATTCGATCCATCACAGCGATCCAAAAAGTTTCCAGCAGATACAACAGCAAGATGCAAGGTGTTTCCGTATGTGTCAATTGGGCTGTAAAGATTTCCCTTTTGGAGGGGTCCCCCTGTGTCCTCGTAAGGTCCTTTCGATCTATATTAAAGAATATCGACGACACAATCTGTCAAGAGCGGATAAGCAGGTTTGATTGCGTTATAAAGCCGAGGGATTGCGTCCGGCTGACGCCAAGGGGACCAGTGGTCCACACACTGTCAACGTCTCCTCTACTCTCAATGCCCCTGTGAACCACATAGGATTAAGAGGAGCAGAGGAGTAGAGGACCATTTCCAGTTCCACACTCCAAACTCCAACGTCAGCTTGTTCGCACAACGAAACAATTACTTATTGTCAGCATCCATAAAGATAAGAACTTATCAACTTTAACAATGCCTGTACTTACGCTACATACCATCAATGACAACATTCAGTTATCAAAGAAGTAGAAGCTTGTGACTGATATATGTATGTTAATAGAAAATGGACTTCTGACAGTTAATTTGCAGGTGGATTTATTTAGGATATAGATTTAGATGGACATATAATTTGAATATAAATGTAGAACACGCTTCCATTTGCGTCCAAAATGATCATTCCGACAGCACATTAATACACCAGATTTATGCAGATTGCTGATAGCTGAGTGTCGCCTTTTTTACATAGGAAACAACTACGATTTCTAATTAGCGTGCGAGGATAATTGGCTTGTAATTATTATTAATTAGCACAAACACTCGGAGGAACTTCCTCACACGCTGAGCTTCAGGCGTGTCAGCTCATCTCACCATCGCGGACATCGCGGACATGGGCGGCGGGTGGCGGGAGTCGTACCCGTTTTTCTGGTTTTTAATCGCTCGAGTTAAATGCAGCGTACTACGATTTCATTCAGTAACGAAAGCATAATGAAATTTGGGCCTTCCAGATTAATCTTCCCCGGGCACACTCGCACCATCTCGGTCTTGATACTCTTTTGATATCATGGCATTAAATCTTTCTCGTTTAAATGTACCTTTTGCATGTTCACGTGTTCAAGTCCTCTCCGACTGCGGGACTGGGAGTACTCGAACTGAACACAAACAGTAAATTTATTCAATGAGTCGACATCTGTTGAATTTGTTGTGTTCATTCGTCAGGAGATGTCACAATGGTCCATACTGCATAAAGTTATAATTTCAATCTTCAATGCCTGGCGCAAAGAGTCAAAAGAGTAAAATAAGGCTGACATTAGAGTCTCGTTGAACCCGAACGCCATTGTTTGAGTCCCTTATGTAAATCCGTACCTTGACCTGTGGTCCGACGTTTTCAGGACTCTAAAGTCACCCTAAGTATTCCACATCACGACATCACACATCAGTTCCAATGTGTAGAGTGTAGTGCAGGAAAAGCCAACGAAACAAAAGAGTCCATGAAATGTCTGAAAGTGGAGCGTTTTATTTGCTCCTCGATTGGCGTCGCATCGTTGAATGAAACGCATGGTGGCAAAGATAAACAAACGTATTCGATTTCATTCCGTCGGTGTCCGTCGCTCGTTAGGGCCGTTGGTTCTCGTTGCTCATGTTCGGATGGCGTCCAGGTTCATTCCGCGCCTTCTCGGTTTGTTTTTCGCTTCATTGAGAAGTGTCTACCTGCCCCGGCACGGGCACACGCTCGCAGGAGCAGTGAAGTGTGTGGGACGCTGGCGGCCGGCGATCCCGAGTCCCCGAGAGCACCGCGTCCGTTTCGAAAACTCATTAATACAACCACTTGTCCACACAATTAAAATATATAATCGCTCCTCGAACGATTTATATTATCGATGGCCGATTAATGGTGGCTTTATGCGACGTTTATAGTGTAACATTTCAACGGGCAGGAGGGCAGGCGAAGCCAGCCGAAAGACATACGACTGACCGTTTTAACGATGCGCTCCGCTATAAATAATTTCACTTTATTGTGGCGCACCAACAAATTTTCAATGATCAGCATGTTTATGTATCCGAATGTCGAACAAGCCAGGACCGCCGCGTGCGTGGTCGGCGGGCCCATGCGTGCGAAAAGCAACTAACATTAGCGATTTCAATCGGAGATTAGAGGCGAATCAATAAAAGAAACCAAGCCAGCATACGAAACACGAGACGCGCGCAAAGCACACACCAAACCCCGTACAACAACAGAAGAAACACACGTTCGTTGAATGTGAAATAAAAATAGTTGCTTATCCGCCGACATTCGTTTGGTGGCTTTTGCCAAGAATTTCTCATGATTGTGTTTTTTCCCATATCGTTTCTATTTCTCACATGATTATGCCATTCCGTCGTGCTCCTTCGCGTGATCTATTACAACAAATTATGCAATAATAAAATTCAGCATACATTATCGTCATAATTAACATAATTATATGTGTTCACTTTGCAAATATGGCGCATTAATATGCAGTGTTTTGCTGGGTTGTAATTTGTGTGGTGGCGTTTTAAAAACTTTATTATATAGGCGAATATTAATGGCCTATTGGAATGTAAATCAAATCGATAATAAAACGCTAATAAACGCTAATGTTAATTATGCAACATTAAATCACTCCACTCTCCAGCCTCTTAAAAACGACGTTGATAATTTGGAGTTGCAAGTTGTACAATAAAATAAGCATCGTGAATTGTCCCTATGGTGGTTAAAAGTGGTCAGTATAAATTACTTGGTGGTTTGCGAACAAATTTCTATTGTGACTGCGTGTCCTGTGTGCATTTCCAAATCGAATCAAGCGCATTATTATAATGAATCGATGGTGCCTGGTGGCAGTTAGAATATAGATGTTGGATGTTGGGAAAATAGAAACGCGCGTCATTATTATGCGTATTAAATCACGGGCAACGTATTGTGTGACTTTCGTGTGTTTTGTGTGTTTGTGAGTGTCAGCGTGCGCGCGCGCCGTGGCATTGTGTATCCATAACATTTCCATTAAAAGCTAATGATATATATCAAAAGTGTCGTAACTTTTGGGGCCCTCCGCGCTCGTGGCCGCTGCGCTTTCTGCATCGATTCGGGACATATCGAAAATCGAGGGGGATGCAACGCGCAACTCAAAGGCCATGAGTCCGAGCACTCGACGTCAGGGGCATATATCATCGATGGTGACTTTGTGTGGTACAGTGGTGCACCCACTCACTCACTTTCTGGGGTTCTGTGGGCCTGTGGCTTCGCATGACGTGCCGTTTGTGCGCCGCACGATACAGTTTAGTAAGAGAAAATGCTAAATATCTGAAACAACACTAAATTTACAAAGCATAAACAGAGAGATACATCTGTAGATAATCGTGACAAAGGTTGTAGTTAGTCAAACAATAAGTAGTCGGAGTCGAAAAATGCCATAAATAACTCCGCAAGTGGCCCGGAGAGTTTGCCCGATGCCATGGGAGACAGAGAGCCGGGATGCACTTGGTTAACTTGGTTCGAGTTCGAGTTTCGACTCTGTGGGTTTGTATGTTGTATCTCTTGGCGGAGCTCAAGTCTAGAGACTCTAGACTCTAGAGCCTTCGGAAAGACTCCCTACGTGTCCTCCGTGCGTTCAGCGTGTTCGTTGGTTGCATGCTGGCACTGCTGTACAGGGTGACACGAGCTGAAAATGTGTTCCAAGGGAAATACTCGCCACCAACCTCACAAAACTCACAAAGCCATTATCCTCCTCGTGGCCCTTCCTTACAATATTATGTATGTATGTGTTGCGCGTTTACTCCGCGTGTAACTGATACAGATCTCGCTTGTTCTTGTTTTCTTGTTTCCTTTACCTTTCTCTCGTTTTGGCTTTGGCATTGCCCGGGCGCTTGTGCGCAAGGATCGTTGGCGTTGCTTATTTGCTGTTTATACCCCACTTTGTAACATCCACTCACCCAACGTGCGCTCCTAAGCGCAAGTTCATTTCGGGGGTGTTTTCGGTCGCCACAATGTAGTACTTGCTTTGTTCGGGCGATCTACATGGCGTAATTTGAATATATGTTAATTTCGTGGATGTATTTCGCGTTCGAAATTTATTGTTCAGTCCGCTCGGGCCATGCCCGCGCCTCCGTGGGCGAGGGCGCGACACCATCGTAATGGGGTGTTGACACGAGCTTGTCATACGCGCCGCGGCGCGAACACGGAAAGGTTAATCTCGAATGAGCTCGTTCTTTCTTTTTGCTGCTAAACATTGCCGGTCGTTGTCGCAAGTCGCATGTGATAGCGCCTTGTTATAACATATAACGGGTGCTTATCGCTGGGCGCCGAACCTTTTGCGAGACCAGCAAGCACGCCAGTAATTTATTGAGAAACTCGGAATATTTAATAAGTTTGTATCAAAGCGTATCAAACAAACTGCTAACAGCCTCAACGACCACGGGTTGCCGATTATGTACTTACACGACAAACTAGCGTCGAAGGAGTCAGAGACGAGAGGACACGATTAAGATAGAAGAAAATATATGCGATAATCGCTCCTAATTGACGGGCACTTACAACAACTCGTCGCGATCCGAGTGCATAATCACTAATTTCGATATTCCTATCTTCATCGCTTTAATTCAATTCAAATCTGTAAAATAAACCACGCGCAGTGTTGGCAGTTGGTGCCGGTGGCTCCCATGCTAGGTTATGTCTCACGTCCACTCCAATCCCTCCATGCATGGAGCATGGATATCGACAATTATGCAACACATTTTACAAATCATACCAATGCTTGTTCGACAAATGCGTCCGCTTTTTCGAATGTCGTTCCAACAGCGCTTGCTGGGCTAACCCAACAGGCAACAGCAGCTCAGCGGTGAGCGATTAATCTAAAATTGAGTAATCTATTCCAGCGGGCTCTGATCCAGCAAGGAATATACCATATCATGTTTATGAACCGATGGCGCTCCTTTATATTATCTTCATTCTTCGGCGGAGCTAAACGCTGCGCACTTTCGCACACAAAAGCCAGCATATTAAAGCCACATTACAGATATCAATCTGATCGTAATTTAATTTATAAGCAATATTTATTTCGAATAGCTGCTCCGCAGGAACTCCAAATGCCTCCTTCATGTAAATGTAACTTCAACCTCTTCGTGCTTTCACCACGCACCGAGTTATTAGTTATTAAACATGAGCCATAAGCCACGCGGAATTAAGCAATTTGTTCTTGCGAAACACAACTAAGCGTCAGATACCGCAGTTATTTGCATCAATCATTCACACACTCACACATGGTGTAACAATTTGCTGACCCCGCGAACTACCATCTAACGAAGAAAAAGCTGCGGAGTTATGTACTTTGATGCTCTGATGCTCATGAGAAGACTATGCGACTCGTTTATTTCGCCCGTCGAAAAAGATGGCCCGGCTAAAGGAATCCGACATCGTTTGACGGCGAGTCGCGGCCGAACGCTCCAAAGTGTTCAAAGTGTTAAAATCGAATTCAATAAATTCCATTAGATCCCATCAGCACATGCGCGGCGACCGGCCAGATCAGAAAGAAAGCGCGCGGTTTTTTCCTCCGCAACAGAAAGACGACGTTCGCGCGAGGGATATATTTTTTGGGAGTGTTTTTAAATTGACCACATGAATAATTCATCCTTGTCGCGATGTGTCCTCTTCGCTTCGGCGGTGCCTTTTCTTTATCAAATAGTAAATCTTCTTCACACATCGCACATCTCGACCGCGCGACAAACGCATGTAACATTTATGTTCGTTCAATAATTTATCAATTTTATTTCGCGTTTATGTGGGCAATGTGCGCCCCTCCAGCAACCGGATGAGGATGATGATGTGCTAGGATGACATGCAACGATGCCACTGTTGAAACATGGAGGAGAGAATTACAATAGGTTTCACACTTTATTCATGACCTTTGCAACTGGATGAAAAAATAATAATCAAACAACAATATAATTTTATAGTCTCTGTTAATGATTTAATTAAGACAATCATAATTATTTATAATAATATACTATTCACACTGATTCCTATTTACAAACAAATAAAGTTAAGAAATGTACATTTTTGTAATGGAGCCGCTTTTCACATTTTTCGTATATTGAATTCACATTGCAATTTTCCAAGCAGTTTTGCGCACGGCTCCCGAAATTTGTAGTGAACGATACAAACTCCATCATTCCACATTCGTCCGTTTACAGTAAAAGTTGATTAAAATAGAATGTAAAATCGTAATAGAAATTTGCTTCATCTTTGCTTACTCTCCTTGATATGGTCTCTTTATACACAACAATTTCACTAAGGTAATAATAATCCATAATCGATATAATAAAATAACAATTTAATTAATCGTTAAGAGGTGTGATGTTGCAAGTCGCGTTGCACTTGCACCGTGATGCACACACACAACAGGTTTCCAAACAAAGGTGCGCGCGTACTTTTTGTATTATCTTATAGTTTCACTTTGTATCCTCCGTTATTCATAGTATACCCAAAAATGTAAATTAAAACCAAATATTTTTCTTTTACTTATCGAAATCTCTTTTTTTGTAGTTTAGTATAATGTTCCTTAATTTTTGGTAATGTTCCAAAAATGAATACTTTTTTGTTGAGAAAAACACCTAGTCGTAGTTTGTGGACATAATTTTGTTCGTTATCACAGATATAAATAAATGCATTTACACAAAATATACAACAGATTGCACACGAGTCTCTCGGTATTCTGATTTTTCCGTTTTGCACTCTCACACGTTCATGATTTAACTATTTGTTGCGTAATTTCTTCGTTTCTTGTTGCACTTTGCCCAACTGTCCAAAAATTCGTGAATCTCCCCCACGTTGGATGCGATGGACGCACTTAAAGCGTTGCACTAATCCTCCATCATCCACCCTCACGCACTTCATAACCTCGGGTAACCTGCAACAAACAAATCTCTGTGAGAAACGCACAACAGACGAAAGCATCATTCGTTGGTTTTCGACTATAGATTGAATATGGTTGTGAATTGAGGTGCACAAAGTGGTGGAAGTATTGAACGCAAGTGCTTAAGTTAAGGTAGAAGAGGCAATGATGAGCACGATGATAGTTGCGCGCATGTTAAGTCAGGAGCGTCACAGGTATTGATACATACAGAAACAAACAATGATTCGCAACGGGGAGCGTTAAAAGCATGGGATTAACGGTTGGCTAAAGCATGATGGCAAAGCACACAACGCACACATTATAACGGGCTGCAAATGCAATATGGCGAAGACGAGTATGGCAACAGGCAGGCAGTGAGCACACATAGACATAGGCACATCGGATAGTCGCTCGCAGGACAGGTTTATCCGATTGAGTAACTCGCGGGTTAGTTAGTCGCGGTCGGGGCCCCGACTCTCGCGCGGTAGGACTCATTCACTGATCGAAATCGGGCGTCATTTGTCAATGTCAAGAAGGTGGCGATAGCGGGCATTCCTTCATTGAGAACGATTTTCAGCGTTTCAGAGCGTGGGCAACGAGCAAACACAACATCAACCGCGGGACTGCGGACAAACTCACCTATAAAAAGACGATGGTCCGGCCGAGGAGGAACGGCTCACACCGGCGACACGAATCCACCGTTCATCGCTTGCGGACTGCTGCAACAAGACGAAGAAGACAAGAGGTAAATTTGAGGTTCGGACGATGGGGGCCAACAGCGCTGTGCATGATGCGGGGCCTTGCAGTGTGCTTACCTTTTGTAGAAGGGTTTGAAGGCTGCGTTGTCCCCGTTTGGTGCGGACATTTGCCCTTGCGGCGGCTGCGCCCCTCGCTGCGGGGAGTGCAACCGGCCGAAGCCGCCGAGGAATCCGCCCTGCGCATACCCGCCGTTCAGGTGCGGTGGCTGCGGCGCGGGCGCCCCACCTATGCAACCCTGCATCTGCCCGGCGACCACGCTGTTCGGCAGCTTCATACTCGGCGGGGTCTGTGGCGGCGTATCGGTTTGCAGGTCGGGGAAGCCCTGCTGGCAGTGGCCGGGCAGGAAGCCGCCGCCGGTGCCGTACCGCGAGGCGGGCAGCGCGAACCCGTTGCCGTGATGCTGCCAGTGGTGTTGCGCCGAGGGTGGTGGAGGTGGTGGGGTTTTGCACGCGGCCGTGTCCGCCAGCGACCAGATCTTCGGCTTGGACGGCGGCAGCGGCACACCGCAGTCGGAGGTTTTCATTTCGGGCTTCATGCCGAAGTGCGTGTTGCCGAGGATGTGGTGCATATGATTGCCGAGCAGGTCGTCTTTGCGGTCGTCGTCGGTCAGGTCGTCGTCGTCCATGTCTTTCACGTTGCGCTCGGCCTTCACGCGACCGTGTATGTCTGCAACAGGGAGAGAGAATTGAAAACGTGCATTGTAGCGGGCCGGGGGTGTGCACGAGTTGTCGTTGTCCCCCCCTGCAACGCGGTGAGAGGAAAGGGCCTGCATGGGCAATTTCGGTTGCGACTATCAGTGTCAGATCTCTCTCACTCGGCGAATTGGGGGGCGGGAGACCCGACGCGCGGATGCGGTATCTTCACTTTGGCTCTATGAGCATTAACTGCTGATCCGATTAAACTCGATGGGGGACTTAATGTGCGCAACACCCCGATGTGCCATTTAACAGACGGCGGCGAAACGACTCTTTTATAAGTCGTAATGGAATGAAAGCGCGCGCGCACACACACCGCCCAGCAACAAGAGGCTAGAGAGTCCGTCTCCCGACGAGCAGTTACGATTCGCATTAGGGCTTAATTCCGCCTCCATCCCCTGTATGCTGCACATTATTCTACATGTACATAAACGCACAGTCTCTCCATCTCTGATCCGGCGCGCACGTAATGTTGTTAGTAACAAGTAGATGATGTATGAAGCGTGTTTGGATTTTGGATAAAACAAACATCGGAAAATCGTGGGGGGAGTGTGTAAATTCGCGCAGAATACGCGCGCCGCAGCGCCACACATGAGAAACACAAGAGAAACAAACAGAAAGTGAAGAAAAAAGTGCCAGATGATGATGATGATGATGGTCATTCAAGAAATGCCAAAGTACAATATCAAAAAAATCAACGGGTAATCGCTACGGAGCAAATTCCTACCTGTGTCGTCGCGCTTGTCGTCGTCGTCCTTGTCCTTGTCATCGCTGTCGGAGACGAGCGCGTCGTCGTCGTCGTCCGTCTTGTTCTTCGGCTCCCACGTCATCTTGTTCTCCTTCTTGAGCCGCCGCCGCGCGTTCGCGAACCACGTCGACACCTGCGTCAGCGTCATCTTGGTGATGATCGCCAGCATGATCTTCTCGCCCTTCGTCGGATACGGATTCTTTTTGTGCTCGTTGAGCCATGCCTTCAGCGTGGCGGTGGATTCGCGCGTGGCATTCTTGCGGCGGGCAGCCAAGTCATAACCGGCGCCATAACTAGAACGAAAATGCAAATAAATTAGTCAACGTCGTTGGCAATAGTGGCATGCATAAAAATAACTTAATGCTCGCTGTTCGATATAAGTTTATTGTTTTTCAAATTGTTACAACAGTTGTTAAAACTAAATTTACTGCGCCTGCAGCACAAAAAAATCACTTAACTCAGTTGGCAAATGCAGCGTCAATATATTACATTTCTTGACTGTGCTTCCACCCTATTAAATCCTTAAGTGTCCTGCACACAGACCGCCCCTTTTTGATGACTCTTTGATAGAGATGTATGTACTTCGAAACATATGTGTCTATTGACTAAGCATTGCGAGGCGACGGATCTGCAGCGAGAGTATAAAGAACTATTAAATTTGATACAGCGCCCGGTTGTCCCCCGACTCTCCCACAGCTTTCCCTTCGGTTTTCTTTTCAGCAAAACTGTCAGTCCGTTGCGCCGAGGGAGCGCGAGCGGCGGCGACGCTCCCCCCAGAGCGAGATTTGATTAGGGCTAGAGTGGTTTCACCCCTGTTAAGCGCGCCACTCTCGCCGCACGCCGCACGCCGCCGCCGCGGCCGTCTCAATAGAAAGACAAGGGAAAGGCGGCCGAGACGACGTCGATAAAATGCCACGAGAAAATAAAGCTGCTTTTTTCCGTCGTGCCACGCGCGCGTTGCGGTCCCGATTTTTCTCCACTTTATTGATATATACTTCGCGTGGCTGTGTGTGAGGGTGGCGCGAAACGAGCGAACGATTGGTTCCGCCTTGTCCGCTCCCATTCCGCAACTTAATTCGATCTCAGCTCTTTTTCTCCCTCATTCCGATGGCAATAACTTGCTAACTTGCGTTATCCTGATGCCATTTTGGGGGGAGTCAACACGGATCTGTAGATCTGTACACTCGTAAGATATGTTGAGTCTCGAGTTTATCATATCGTATTTGTGCGAGTAATAGTTCAAATATGAATGCATAAATAAAGTTGCTGGGGGTGAAATAAAAGGGTTTCGCATTCGGTTTTGGTCGCATTTTGGTGGTTGCGGAACGATTTGGGGAAACGGGAAATTTATGTCTGCGCGACGCTTGCCGAAACGAGGCCGGGACGCGACCATAAGCGTAACCGATTTTATCGACAATAAATACAAATGGTGCATTGCGATGGCTGGCTGGCTGGCTGGCTGGCGGCGGCGCTGGCATGGCAGCGGCGGGCGCGCACAAACCCCCGCCGCCACCTGCGCCGCGACGCCGGCGCGCCAATCAATAGCGCAAACCCTCTTCAGCCATTTTGTCTTGAAGCCATTCCGAGCCGGGAATTAGCCCACAATGCATCGCCGCGATTCCTTTCTCAGCGTGATTTACGATTCTACCCCCCACCCTCTCCCCGCCCGCTGCTTTTTTCGGTTACTTCCTGCTTTTATTACATTAAGTTGCGTGTCATCCTAATAAAAGCACAGTCAGCCGTATCAGCACATCCTGCAAATTTTCGACATTCGACTTACCCGTACGCCGCCAGCGCTGGGTCGTAGGGGTAGTAGCCGGTGGTGGGTTGAAGGCCGGCGCTGGTCCACGCCGACATGTCGGCCGCCGTCCCGCCCGCGTCCTTCAGCGCGTAGGGATTGCTCTGTAACAAACAACGAGAGAAAAGCGCATAAACATAATGTCAGAGCAGTAATGGGGAGCGAGCTTTAATGTAATGTAATGGATGCCGGGCACTCACTCTCCCCGCGAGGCGTGCGTGAGCTAAAAAGCTTCGGCGCGACATGGAAAATTCTTGCCACCTCCGGCGTCGGGCGCGTTGAGTGGCGAGGGGAGGCCTACGCCTACGTTTTATGTCATTTTAGTGGAGTGTGTGCTGCTGGGAGTGCATAAATGTGCGTGTGCGGCACATTGTCCTGTGCCAGGACCCAGGAGCCTGGCGAAAGCCGTGAGAATCGACACCGTGGCGTCAGCATCCTGGATCGATTTGGACGTTTCGTCCGATGCCCAAAAAAACGCCGAAAAAACAACCTAAAGCCAACCTCAACCTGCCGTCCGTGTGTGTATTCGTTTAATTGCACCCGGCCGCTTTTGGCGTACTTAACGGCCATTATATCAAACATAAACATGTTAAACTCGCATACACTAATAAAATAAATGGTTGTTAACAGAAAAATATATAAAATTCCCCTGTTGTTTTTATGGATTCATTACGGCGACGGCGCGCCGAGGACGAGAACACCGCAAGAGGCCGGGCGCGACGGCCGATAGTCGGGATGGGAGTCTTGACTCGCGACGAACGAAATATTTATACATTTAACCGCATAAAGCGCCTTAAAATCTTTATAACTACTAAAACATTTGCCTCTCGGCTCTTTGCTTTTCGATAGCATCTGCGCTACCCACGGCGAACGCAGCGCTCTGCCCCGGCAACCAGCACAACACGACACGCGGACACGGCAAACAAACAGCACACAGCGCGCATCCGACGACGACTAATCTTCGCTCATTTATTATTATAGGATACTTTATTTATCAAAACGATGGCGAGCGTAATGTGAAATGCACGATCCGCGTACACATTACGTCGCGGCCACGGTTGGCAATCGGGCAATCAAATCGTTTAAAAACATTTTATAATCTCTCTTTAATTAACACCTCTATTATCCAACAATCCGAGCGACCATCAGCATCATGTCGTCGACAGGTCCATAGTAAATCTCGAAAAAAAATACCAGGACAATGTGCTCTGGTTGTGTAAGTTGTAGAAAGTGACGTGCGATGACATTAAAAAGTTTTCTATAGGTCGTTTCGGGAGGGCGCGACAATTGTTACCATTTTAATTAACACCTTCGGCAGGCTGTCGGTTCGTTCACTCTACATCCTCCCAGCTCCCAGCTGTGTGACACAGGTGGGCGTGCGCAGCGAAACGTGAACATCCGTTTTTGACGGAGCGAATATGATTTCGAAATCCACTCTCTGGGCTCTAGGTGGAAGCAGGACCAGCAGAAACCGATGAGAAAAGTGTTGCCTGCACCGGGGCCCACTTCGCACGCACGGTCCCGGAAACCCGAGAGCCGAGATGCCCGAGAGCTTGGAAGCCTCCGAGACTGGCTCTCCACCGCGCGCGTCGCCCGCACTCAGCCATGAAGCCGTGAGTATCGCTCGTTCACTTAACTCGCTATATATTTATTCAGCGACCGTAAATCTTAACGGCAGGCACCACCAACTCAACCAAAAAGGCATGCATATACAGCAAGAGGCAGCAGCCCTTCCCAAGTTTCGGCGAGCGGTAAGTAGAAATAAGAGCAGCACGGGGCACGGAAGCGAGAGGAAGCAGCCGCAGGGGAGGCTGCCGGAAGATGGATGGAGCGATGGAGGGTTTCGCGCGCCCGGCGCCCCATAAAAAACGCTCATTTCTAACCGCGGCTGCACTAAATTACCGCCGCATTATCCGACAGTAAACACCAGTCAATTGATAGTGTAATTGAAAGCACTTCCTTTGGCGAAGAAAAAAGGCAACTTGTTGAAGAAGCTCTGGGGCGCAGCTTCACTTTTTATGTGCTTGATTATTGTTATTATCAGCGGTAACGACTGCTTGATGCGGCTTTGAAGCTTCCAAGTTCTTAGTAATGCTTCGCAGAGCATTATGACGCGCAGACGCGCACCGAAGAAGCGTCCAACACCGTGACGACGCAAACAAAGTTGAATTTGATCAGCTTTGACCTTAATGCTCATAAACACATGAATCAACGTTTTCGCATCGCATTACAAACCTAACTCAAGTTAAAACAAGCAACCTTACATTGTATAATCCATACGAACCACGATTCATGTGTCCGCCATTTTGTCGTTGCCAAAAGCATGCGCCGCATGAGTGCAATGGCAATGCGAGGTGCTATTTGCTTTGCATATCGCTCGCGCCGTGTCGCAGGCTGTTATCACCATCGCCGGTACACCCTTAGCTAATAATTTGTAATCGATAATAGTGCCTGTTATTGCGATGCGATTAGATGCCGACAAAGTGGCCGCGCAATCACGACGACACACAAGCGCACACACAACTCTCGCGCGGAGATGATAAGAGCGCCTCTCTCTTGAGCTTTTCAAAGATAGCGGCGTGCGGCGAAAGCAAATCCGTGCCACTCCAAACAAATGTCACCGCGCGATGTACCTACATTTGTACGACATCAAAAAATTATTATTTGCCCGATCAAAATACAAAAAAATGCTCGCCCGTGTTTTATCGGTGAAGCATCGTGCATTTTTCGACGCGATTCGATTGAGGATAGGAATGGAAAACGTGTTTGACAAATTAGACAAACAGCGGCTTGTTGTGAAAAAATCTCTCGATTCTCGCGCCGGCGAGTGGTGTTGGTGTTGCAATCGACATTGCGCCCATTATAATTTATCGACTGGCCTCACTGCCGAGACATGGCTGAGGTGTTACATTTACCATAACGAAATCTCCACATCACCACAAAAACTGAAATATAAACACTGAACATATACTCACAATACACGTGGATACAGGATCCAGTTTTGAGTTTTATTGATTGCGACTTGCCATTGCTCAGTACCTTGTAAGGCGCTCCGTCCCTACTTT
Source organism: Geostiba sp. GC000077 (assembly GCA_030264215.1). Lineage (NCBI taxonomy): Eukaryota > Metazoa > Arthropoda > Insecta > Coleoptera > Staphylinidae > Geostiba > Geostiba sp. GC000077. The sequence goes on along the minus strand of JARJDQ010009589.1, from coordinate 9,375 downwards.
GCCTAACTTAAGTTGGACATGCAGGAAATTTGCATTACAATGCTACGCCATCCAAAGTTGAACTCCTACGATGATCCTGGCAATGTTAAGCAAATTTATTGTCCTAATTGCCGTTATACACGGCCTAGTTATTCGACCAATTTCTCGATCATCATCATTTTCAACTGCTCTTAGAACACGGTCCAGATCCTCGACCAACCTCTCGATCAAACTCCTGGCAACCATGGCAACCAACAAGTAGCTATAGTAACGATTCGAGAAACTGGTTGAAAAACTAAAACGGCTCTAAGAAACTTAAATAAGGCAGAGATGGGCCAGAGCCCCTAACAACACATGCGCATGGCGTTTTATAAAGGTTGGTCGCGCTGTTCCAAGCTGTTGGGCATAAATATTTATTAATTTAATCGAACGGTTCGGCACGGATTGGAGATACTGCTTGGCGCTCTTGGCCAGCCTTCTGTTATTTATCGATCGGGTGCTGTCGTCGACTAGCCTGAGATCCTCTTATTATATTAGCACAGCGTTTCGCCGGGACAGCAAGCGGCAATTTGTAGTCCTTGTTTTGCGATACATATAGGGAAATTGAAGACGCGCGCCTGCTGCCTGCGTCGCCACGCTGCTTTTCTCCTTCAAAAGGCGCAAAATATACGCGGCTCTAGGCCGCGCGTGAAAATCGTGTGCGGAATAATCGATAGTACATTTGCCTCTTACGGCAGCATGTCGCGTCGTCGCCGCGAGATTTCAGCCTCCAGCCTGCTTTGTAAAGGTGTTTGGTGAACTGCATATTTATGTTAATGCCCCCAGGCCCCAGGACCGCTCTCGACGCCCTCGGCCCTCGCTGAAAAATTCGCGGCTAATGAGATAACGCTTCCCGTATTGTTTTGCGGCGCGGCGCGCACAAAAACAATATTCAAAAATTTACGCCCTGCGGGCACGTCAGGCGGCGGTGTAAATCAATGGCAGCGGCTAATTAGATGTATTCACCTCTGCGATCGTGCGAGATCCGAATGGCATTTCGATCAAAAGGGTCCGCATCTGGAGCGCGCGGAATGCAAGAATTGGATTTTTATTGTCACCACAGCGTTGCGCGTGCATGGCCTTCATAACAATACATTTTTCATTCCTGCGAGCGCACGAGATGGCCGACGATATCGCATAGGGATAGGGATACGGACCAGGAGAGACCAGCGCATAGTAAAGTGGATATATCACGGCCGTGAATATGTGATCGGCGCAAAGTGGATTTTTGTGGTTTCCTCTGCGCAAGGCTTTTCGTCGCGGCGTCGAGTGCCATAAAGTTGCATTTCATATTCCCGCGTCGATGATAAATCTATTTCGAACCGGATGGCATAATATTACTCCAACTCACACTCGAGCCGAATCCATGAAACATCTCAAAATCACCCCGCATTCAACAGTATCATCTGCTGCAAGTGCTGCGGAATGGGAGGAACGTCATTTTGAATTGAAAGCTGCACCACTAATGAAATAATAAATAAAATTACCTTTAATGGTAATGAAGCGCACATAGTGGAGTGCCTTCCCTTTAATTAATCCTTTACGACCCTTTCGGTGGCGCATTGTTCGGGCGAATCTCATCCATGCGACTGCAGCAGCAGGAAACGCCACCGAACGTAATCAACGGTAATCGGGGGGGAAGACTTAATTACACATCCACCGAACAATTAACTAATCTGTGAGCCAACAAGAGGACGACGACGGAGATCGAAGATGGAGATGGCTGATGCCCAATCGTTAACCTCAATGCGTCTTTATTTAAATTAATTAATTAATGATAACCGAATGGTGTTTACATATGAATTGAATTGCGAAGGCAGCATCGGCCGAGGCAGGGAGTTAATGGCAATCAAAGCCGCACGATGCCAGAGCGCGCAGTCTGTTCGTTTAAGATTTTATTGCGATTACAGACGATGGCGACGCTCGCCCGGCTTATACGACGAGTTAAAATCGTATTGTGATATTATTGCCTTCTTATTTATGGATAATTATGTCTCCACGGGCGCGATGCGATTGTACGGCCAGTCGAGTTATAAAGATCTGGCCGATTAGAAAATGCCACGAGCACATGGCGCGAGTAGGTCGAAATGGTAATTGAACAAATTATTATTGTTTGCCTGCCGGCGCGCAAGAAACCAACCTACCGGAGTCCATGCCATCTGTCAAATCATTCGACTTGACTTTAAATATCAATCATTTGAATGTCACAACACTCCAGCCACAATATTCCCCAGCATTCCCAGCAATGTATAGTTTTTCCAATGTTTCCCAATGATTTGAATCTCTTTCAGTCGTAATAATTGAATAACGGCACCGTCGGCACCCTATTTGATTATAGCTTTTAAATTTGCTCGTTTCACGCCACGCACCCTCGACGGCGGCGAAAAGCGCCTCGAGGTTTCGCATTAGTGCATAAACCTAATGAAATCTATACGTACCAAGGGTGAATAGAACGCGGAGCTTTCGACGCCTATGCTCGGATAGGGGTTCTGGTCGGTCGAGGGGTACGGTGTGCCGTAGACGCCGACGCTGCGGGGATATTGCAGCGCCGCCAGCCGCGCGGAATCATATTGGCAGGAGCAGACGCTCTGGCCGGTCACCGGGTCGGTGACGAGCGGCCGCCCCGACTCGCAGCACTGCGTCGGCCCCCCGGAACTGGACGTGCCGCCAGGGGAGAGCGCCCCCGGCACCCCTGCCGATCCGCCGGGGCTGAGCGATCCGCCGCCGGACGCCGGCGACGAGCCCGCGTTCGTCGTCGGCTGCCCGGACACCAGCAACTGCAACAAACAAAACACATTCGATCAGTTACTCCGCCAAATCACCGGCCGCTTTCTCACGTTGGGCACGTTGGTCAAATCGAGAAAAAAAGGAAAAGCATGGATGTTTGTGGACCGCGCGCCATTTGTTTGTATTGGGTGGCGGTTCGCTCTCCATCGCAACCGCCGCCGGCCGAAATAATCGCGCCCGCAACTGAAAATCACCCAAGTGCTATGTCAATGTTTGTCATACTCTTGCACACACACGCATACACTCTTGCTGTGCGCACACACGTGCTTGTTGCTGTTGGAAAATACCGAATACCGAATGCTGAAAGCCGAAAGCTAATTACGCTTCGTTTCCCGGCTTTAATGTTTTCCGCGGAAATTGATATGTCGATATAACGGCGCGATCAATACGCCAGGGCCAGCAGCAAATATTTCAAGTGTTTCGCGAAACGACCAAAGACGCTGCGCCACGTTTATCTTACAATACATATGTGCAGCCGACGATGATAACACTACATGTCGCCGATACGAGTGGAAAGTGTGTGTCTTGTTCGGTGAGTGAGAATTTGTAGGAATCGATGCACGATGTGCGCGAAACTAATGTGTGCAATGATAATTGCGATTGCCGCGATACGATTGGAAATTGCCCGTCGGATTAATTGCGGTTGCACTTAGTAGATAGCTGCAAATCACTTGTAATGTAAGTAAACGAAGCAGATTTGGACTTTTCAATGGAATTCGCCATTCAGCTGAAGTTAAAATCTGAGAGTCCGATAGCAAATCACAATAAATTGAACTTTCATATTCAGATTAGAGAGATTCAGCTAATATTGATTCATTACACCGCTGGAAACCTTGGCAATTCAAGGCAGAACTCTGAATCCATGAATGATTTTGGTTTCTGGCAGTTGCCACCCGACGGATACGGATCCTCATCTCATTCGCAGGGAAATATATCCCATTTTGGAAACTTGCACAGTGTTTGGATAGCGATATTGAATTACCTGTGAGGGTGCAGGATATGAATAACCAAATTGTGCGTACGCAGCCATTGTCTTTGAATCACTTGGTTCAAAATAGGTCCGTGGCTGGCTGCGGAGCCAAATTTCGAAAACGATTTTATCACAGATTTAAACACAAACACAAAGAACCAAAGAATGATGCACAGTTAATAGCTAATTATACACTAACACCAACATCATGTCCACGGGGTAGCGCACCCTCTGCGTGCGAACATCGATCTCCGCGCACAACTATGTCGCGGTCTGCGCTCGCCTCTTTTCCGAAAACAAGCGTGATGTTTATGAATGAAAACCGCTGCGGGAAGCGTGCGTGGGTAATATTGGCTACTAGATGTGCGCAGCGAGACGGCCCAACAGTGACTGGTCTATCGCGCCGTCGAAGCGCCACGACGGGAAGTGGGCAAACCGCTGGGCTCCGGCACGGGCGCGCGAAGGCGGGGCGCCACGCGCGATCAACCTGTTGGAACGCAGCGTAGGGGAAGTAGAAGCGGCAGCGCGCCGTGCGGATTGGCTCCCCACCGCTCGCCACGTCCGCCGGACGGCGTTCGGGGCGTGGCGGCGCCTTCCGGCGGGCGGGGCTCGTCACGCGGATCAAGCGTCGCCGTGTTTACGCGCGCCCTGCGGAGTAAACCCGAACAAATCCCACCTCGATTCGTCGTCGTCGTTGTCGTCCGTTGCGCTCGTCGTCGCAGCACCGGGGCACGAAAAGTTTAACCGAATTTATTGGATACAAGGTGTTTGTCTGAATGAATCGCTCCGGCGTCATTTGTATTCCGCTTCGGACGAATGATGCTCCGCTTTTTACACGAAAACCCACTTTGCACCTTGGCGCGCGCGTCACCTTTGCACCATCTCGCGCCCGCTGATGCGTATTCTTTTCCTGTTGCGCGCTTATATTGTCGCCGCGTGTCTTCAGCGAGCACTAAAGATATGAGCCGTACGCGAGCGATATGTTTATTAAATGGACAGCGTATAAAATTTAACGGGCGCGATAAAAATGCGATCGACAACCGTGTTTAACTTATTGGCCCTGTTCGGGGCCGATATGGGCTTTGCGTTTCGTGTCAAACATTATTGAATTAAAATTTTATTTCTGCCGTTTTTTCCTTCTGCATGAATTAGCCCATGGTGCATATTCATGAGTCGCGTATCAAGCCCGTATTATAAATTATTTTCGTTGCGAGTGTCATTTTACAGTTGCAGCCAATTCTCATCGTTTCTGTGAACTTGACCCCCAGCAACATTTTACAATGTACAACTTATTTAAAACATATACTGCTCAACTGGTTGGTGGTACTGGCCTGGCACAGTGTTCAATAAGTAACTGCTCTTAATTATGTACTCGTGCTCCCCTCTCAACGGCGCTACCCTCATCAGCGTGTTAAGTGCACTCGCAACAAAGTTGCCTCTACATAATTCCTAATTCCACGCTTGTATAACACATCCCGAATATACCCAGATGCTCGATGTCGTACATTTTTAATATCACAGTGAGGCGGCATCAAGCGTCAACCTTCCTCTTATAGCTTATACAAAGCCTGAAAATCCAAAGTTTCCCGGAATTCACGCTAATCGTCTCAGCGCGCATGTTCCTCATACGATGGGTCCTCATTTCCTTGTTCCAACTTGTCAACTGCGTGTACAACACGGCACAAAACAGCGGAGCTTAACATAACACGCGCATCGAGCCACAGCGAACATGATTAACAAAAGGCAATAATTAGTAAGTTATTAGTGGCGTTCCTGGCCTGGCGTTCGTTAAAAGAATGTTTCGCCTCCTTCTTCAGCAGCTTTGCGTTGAAAATTGCGTGAGCACCGGATTACAAGCAGCCCGCGGGGAATTTCCGAATTTGTGGCTCTTTGGGGTCTGCTGGGCTCATTCAAGTGATTCAAGCTGTGATGGCTGTGATGCAAGAAGCACTTTTCTTGGATTTTAGGTTTTGGGTTTTGCAAATAGGGGAATTTTTCATTCATGCCAAGCCATTCAATGCGAAGAGGTGAAGAGTTAATACCGGATGGATTTGTCTAATCTTTATTCGATGTTATTAATGAGCGCAGCGTTCGCTTTTCGAACTATTTAACTTAATCATTGTTTAACAGCGTGTGGCGCTGCGGCGGCTCAACTCCTCGGGGGGTAGTTCCACGCCATTCATAATGCACACGGCCCCCAGCACACACGCCGAGCGCGCGCGGATTGTCATTTCGAATTCCGATCATTGCTTTCTCTTCGTCTTTTTTCTCCAAGGTCCAGGACCAGGTCCAAGTCCATAATAGTTAGGGCGATATTAGAGTGCCGAAAATGTCTGCACACAGCGGCAGGTCTGCATTTACAAATAGACTCTCCATGGAGATTCATGACAGGTCTCTAATGTCACCCTTAGAGATGGGTGATGGTATTTCCCGTACTTAGTGCCCGCTGCAATCTCAGCACTCAGTTGCCCAATGCCCAAACGCCCAAAACTATTAATTGTGTGTGGCAGTGGGCAGTGAGCGCACACGCTTGACTTCACTCGCGCTGAAAGCCAAATGCCAGGTAAAATTCGTCTGGCGCCGTCGGAAGTCCTCTCCTTAGGAGAGCCTATAGGACACAGACACACACAACCACATTGCAATGGAATGATTCATACCTCATTCGTACCTCATTCCTTCGTTCCTAATTCCCTCATACCACATCATATTCCAATCATTCCACTGGTCAACCTGTTCTCATAATATTTTAATAGCTTCTCCCAATCTTCCATTTTATTTCAGACCATATCATGCGCAACGCTTTCAAATGTTTCAAATGCTTCAAACCTTCAAATTCAAAGATTTAATAAAGCCCCGTCCGTATAGCGCCACTTCACCATCGTAATTTCGATTTGGTGGTCGCTTAAAACCTATTTAAGAGCTTTTATTTTATTAACTCGCAAGTTAACACGGCCATAACGTGCTTTTATGCTCTTTTTTTTTCCAACGTTTATGTTTACCTTAGTTTTTCTTCGTTTCGGGGTAGCAAATGTCAACTACGGCAACCAACTCGTTTGGGCTCATTTTTATGTGCCCCCTCCGAAGACTTTACGATTCAATTTTTTTAAATTTTATTATCAGCCCGGTAGTTTCGGGCAGAGGCAGCACTCGAATTTTATTAATGTTTATTGTGTTATAGTAGATGCTGAAAGATGAGGGGACTATCAGTCATTATCGTCGTAATAAATGTAATTGTTGTTTTATTCCACAAGGATATTTATGAAGGTAAAACAAATATTTAAACGTGCGTTAAATGCTTTGGGAGTTTTATTATACCTTGGGCAGCACATATATAAGATGTTAAACATGCGAGTGATGTGACAGTTGAGTTAAATTGTAACAATCATAATTATACGCAACATCGGCAACATAATTTCGCGCTGTGTGTTTTTCTTTCGCTAATGATAAAGCCACAGCGAAAAAGTGAAAATGTTAATTCGTTTCCATGTTTGATGAATCGTTTTCGCTTTGTAGATGTAATGTAATTACCGCCGAAAAACGGCGCAACGACGCAACGATGATTAATAAGTATTAGCGGTGGTTATAATTCGGCCAAACTTGATGTGCGTTGCGTTCTTATTGCGTTCGTTTAATTACGCAAAACAAACAACATTAGGCACAACGCACAAGCAAAAGGTGGCAATTAAAATCGCATATAGCCATTTGGTATGATCAGCATGATAAATCGAGAGGTTTCCATTTCCGAGTTTTCGACCTTCCGACTCTTCACGTCTTCACACAAACCATTTTCTGATGTGTGGACTGTCAAAAAGTAAATGTGCGACTAAATACCAGTGTCCCAGTGTGTCACAGGGATCGACTAACCTAAAATTATACACTTATGTGTTAAGTACATTTTTCATTTTCAACGCAACTGCTTCGCTTCAAAAAGCGTTCGCTACAACTACAAGACATCAAGTTTTAAAAAAGTGTGCGGTGCGGCACAAGCTGCAGGAATAGAACCCCTCATTATTTTTAAACCGAAGCGTTAAAGCGCCAAGAAGAGCTAAGACACTGTGCCGAGTAGCCGAGGCGACAGGTGCGCCAATGTTCGGTGGTCACTTCATTTAATACATTTTTTAAATTATATCTTCGCTGGCTGCACTGGCACGGAACACACACCGTTTTTTTTTTTGAACAGCTCTCCTTCATATTCATGCACCGTGTGGGCCTGACTGACAGTGCGAGTGTGAGCGAAGCGTTTAGAAGAGGGTCATTCCTCATATCTCATCATAATGCTGTTATGATAAACTAAACTGTTAAGACGTAATAAATCATTAAGCGTTATATCATTTTTATACTTCCTATATCCTATATCTATAATATTATGACAGCGGTTGGAATAATTACCGGTGGCGCTGAAGTGCCTGAAGTTTTCTTTTAATATCGAAACAGCATGGAGATTGGTTTGGTTGTTTGGTATAGTTCTGTGGTTTTTAGTTTTCATATGGGTTATAAATACATACAGTGTGTGCGCATGTTGGTTGGCTTGGTGCGTGGCGAATGTGTGTTTAACCGTTCGGTGAAAGGCATTGTTTTGATTTTGCACTGCACGCGCGGGTATATCAATCAATTGTAATCGATTCGACGTGTAATTTATTGTGCGCTACGCTGCGTTGCGCTTTGCTTGGCTACCTTGCTTCCATAGTGAGGTGCGGTGTCAACCAATCAAAAGCGAAGAAGTTTAACCTCAAATACGTTTGAAATGAACCTCAGCAGCCACGTCTGCCTTGCTTGTCACGTTGGTATCTTGTATCAACCGTAATTATATTTTAATACAACATAAAATTCCAGTGTTCTTCGTGTAAAACAAATGAACGTTTATTTCTTTGTGCACACAAAAGTACATTTGTTACGGCACTTCATGTCTAGTGTAATCCATTTAAACGCATTTTAAATAGATGACTAGCTGAGATAATAAGCTCCCCAATTATTTTTATGCAAATATGTACATTTATGTATTCATTCACATGCGGCAATGGAAGAGTCTTTTTAATATTTCTTAAAGACACGACATTCGGTATACAAGGTGTTTCTCCACCCCAAGTGGCAATTAAAAGTTTTGCGCAGTCTGATTGAGGAATGGGCGCTGCACATGCAACGCAAGTGTAATAATTAAATTTACTGGACACATGTTTCATTGTCGGTAATAATGCATTTTTTGCATTTCATGCAATTTACACTTGGCACTTGCAAGACATTACTCATACGGTAAATCTATGTTAATGTCGAACATGGAACAGGAACATACAACGTGTATTCGACACATTGACGGTTTGTGTTAATCAGGTAAGCGACTTGTGTAATTGTCTATTACTTATTATTACAATTACGACAAGTAAGGTATACCTACTACCTACAGGTTTCCAGCAATGTGCAATCTACAAACGTAGTATGGGGCAATCATAGGATCCATAAACATATTATGCTCAAAATGCTAACGTTAGTATACAGTGCTTTTCATTTAACCTCGAACATAGGCCAATGCTGAAACAAGACCGAAAAAGAACGCGTACACGTACGCGGAGTAGAAAAAATAAAAACTAAAAAAATAAATACGG
>JARJDQ010009584.1:0-17438 GCA_030264215.1 Geostiba sp. GC000077 | reverse complement strand
ATTCTTCGTGCGAGGTCGTGCCTTACTGCGCATGGCGTGTCCTGACAGCATGCGCATTTGGCCGCACCGTCCGCACGTGCGCACTTGGCAGACACTGCCGTGGAGCGCCGCTTCGTTTCGCTCCGCAGGACTGTCCACTTTGCGACGAGGGGCGAGGCATGACGAGCGAGATGACGCGCCGCTACCGCTTACGAGTAAGGAGAGACGCGATACATCACAGCCAGCCAGCTGATTCCGCAGGCGAGCGAGCGAGATGCAGCGACACGACGCGCTAATATCAGACTGCGCGCGGAACAGATTCCAGGTTAGAAGTACGGTCGTTTGTTTATGCATTATGTAATGTTTGTATTTAACGGCCACTCTGTAGTAGACAAAAACACTACAATGCAGCTGTACTTTACGTACAGCCAACTTAACGTTTTTTTTTCTTTATTAAACTGTTTATTTAATTCTAAGCTAAACGAAATGAAGGAACGAATTGAACGTGATGATTTGCAGCGTCAACAATACTTTCAAGTGAATCCACTTGTCAATCCGTCACCAATTTTGCAGCTGTAACATTTGAAAGGGATATTTACCTTTTGAGGGTGTGGTATGGTGTTAGGATCTTTTCTATTCCGTAAGGAATTACTAGGATTAGATTTTGCTTCTTTTTTTAACAGTTGGCTGCTTGTCCCGTCGTTTAGTAACAGTACTTTTGCATGTAATCCAAGATGGCGGCCTGTCAGATTCAAAAACCAAGATGGCCCGTCATATAATATTAGTTCAACTAGTTTCATATAGATGGCGTTAGTGACAGTTTCAAATATCTTTTCTCCACCAATCACGTAACATCATCACTTCCCCTTCCATTACCCCAACTACAAAATTGTATAAACAATTGCAGAATAATAACCCTTGAAATATCCTAGCTCCTAGGTGATATCTTCGCAGCGACTGTTTATTGTACACATAATAATTTATACACAATTTATGAAATCAATAAGAACTAAGGTAAATAGTGGGTACATTCGCTTCAAAAGTCACTCTAAAATAAGTCAATGTAAATAAAACTGTATAAAAAGATGCAAAAAATCTTAAATCTATACACGACAATCACGCAAAATCAGCGCCAGAAAGTCGTCGAGATCTCCGCAGGGGTGTTCGCACAGCTGCAACAAAAGATTAACAAAACTGAACAATCTTATCCTTTACAAACACAACTATAAACCTAACCTAAACTACACTTCAGTAAACTCAAGTTACAACGACTAACCAAAAGTTTAACTACAACTTAATTTACCAGATTTTCGAGGAGTAGTCTTTACTGGAACTGGAATCACTGGTATATTCGCTATGTTGGAATCGTTCTCATCATCATGGTCTGCACCTAGATCAAGCTCGTGCGGCAGCGGCTCAAAGTCGTGAACCTCCGCCTCCTTCTCCTTGAAGAGCACTACCTTCTTCACTGTACTCTTAGGCGTAGCCGCCTTGAGAATACTCCGGGAGGGCGTTAGTGGTCGCGGCGAGTCGTCATCGACCAATCGCTGCGTGCCCTGCGTCGCTTTCATCATAGCCAGACCCGGGGAGCCACGCCCATTGCGGCGATTCGCCGACAGCACGCTCTTCAGCAGCGAGAGGCGATCATCGCGCTTGGGTGTTTTACGCGGTGTATTGGCGGCCGGCTCCTTCACCGGCGACTTGATGCTGAAGAACCCGCCGTGGAACACCAACTCGTTGCCAGCGCCATCGCCAGCCTCCACATTCTTCGCTTTAGTTGCGCGCGCAGCTTTAATGAGATCGCGAATTTTCGAGCCTGGCGCAGGCGCAATTTTTGCGCTACGCTTGGGCATGACGCGCTTCGGCTTCGCTTCGGGCACCTTCGGCGTTGTCAGCACTTCCATCCACGCGTTCGCCCGCAGTTTAACAAGATTCGCAAAGCGCTGATTGAGATTATCGATTTGGATTATCACCGTGTCCCAGAAGCCGTGCAGATCGGCGGGGGTGACGGACAGCCCGTCCGTCGTGGAGCACACCGACTTGTCAATCAGCGCGCGGAATTGCGCCATCTTCTTCGTGATGAGCAGATTCGCCTGGCCCGTTGGGACGTTGATCATGTTGCACGCTTCCTCTGGTGGATCCTCGGCCAACTGCAAAGAGACAATTTCAAAGGTTAATGGTTTGCACCTTCGCGCATAGATGGCGTTGCTTGTTACCTTATACTCCTCCCATTCGTTGCACAGCGCACGAATCCGCGCGATCTCATCATCCAATAGCTTGTAGAAGTAGGCGGAGCCAGCTTTGATGCCAGTGGCTTCCGGCGACGTCAACGACTCGCCGCCCTTGGAAACGCGTTGCTTGTACTCTGATCGAGCGCTCTGCTTCCCACGTGACATCGTTACAAACGGGCTGACGTACACAGGCACCTCGCCCTTGACATCTGGCGTTTTATGCTTTTCATCGGCCTCCACTGTAAATGTAGAGTCCATTCCGTCACAGGGATATATGGTGGAGCGCGATGAGTTGCCGCTCACGGCTGGTGATTTCGTTTCATCCACGACGCCATCTTGTATTTCGACATTTTGTACAATATCAAAGCTCTCTTCGTCGGCCATGTCTTTTTGTCTCAAGCGGCGTGCTGGTGTGCGCCCCGCCGACGACTGTCCTCTTTTTGGAGTTTTGGGCGTTTTTGGCGTTTTCGGAGTTTTCGGTGTTTTCTGAGTCTTCGGAGTCTTCGGAGTCTTCGGGGTTTTCGGAGTTTTTGGAGTAGCAGCCTTCACTCTCACTGATTTTTTATTTCGGACTGTTTCAGTAGCTGCACCTGCAGCTGCAGCTCCAGGACCCTCATCAGCAATATCTGCTGCCTTCTTAACGCATGCTCGCGTCGGACGGTTCTGATGCATTTCACTTCGCTCTTGCACATCTTTTCGGTTGTTGTTTCGAACGGGTGCAGTTGGCGCCGGTTTTTCGGTGGATGCAACTTTGCGGCCTTTGCGCATTTGCTTGGCTCGCGTCGACGTCGTCGGTTTTGTGTCACTTTCCACCGGACGTTTGCCTGCACTTGTTTCCGTGTCGGAGCAGTGTTGACTTGATTTAGCTCCGTCTTGGTACTGGAGCTTTCTACGCGTTGCTTGCGCCGGCAAGTTTGGCTTTGTATTCGCCGCCATTCGCGATGGTCTTGTAGCCGCGCGTTGAAGGGCAATCGGTTGTATGTTCGCCGGCGCCTTGAACTTGTAATTATTGCTTGCGAGTGGCTTGTTCTGCACGGCCTGGACAAGAGGTGGAATCACTGCATGACCGCCGCAGTGGAACGCCGGCTTCTGCATTGCTTTTTCGGCGGCACGTTTTCGGTTGCGCTCTGCGCGCCATTCCTTCATCTTTGCCATTCGGTCGGCGAGGCCTTTGTTTGGCGGCTTCTTCGCCGTTGGCTCAGCGATTGCTTCAATTGCTGGTGGCTGCGTCCGCTTGTTCATCTGCGGCGATTGCTTCGGCTTGAGCGGCGTCGGAGGCAGCGGCGAGTGGGTTCGGAGGCTAGCTCGCAGTTCGTCACGTTTTTCCAACCTCTGTTGTCGATTTTCGACGCGATTCTTACCTCCTGGAATCGGCCTCTTCTTTACATTCTTGAGATACTTCGCAAAACTGCTGCACGGTGCTTCCATTGAATTCTGCGAGATGTTGCAAATCACAATGCGCTCAGCTGATACTGCTTCGCGCCCAAAGCCAAATGCACACACGCACACCCGTAATATTTATAATACACAACGATGGTTAATAATTTTACGTTGTTCAGTCAATAAGCACTGTGCACTGTGCTCACATTTATTTAAAATGATGAAAAATGCACGGATGTGAACGGACGTGAACGGATGATAACGTGATAGTGATTGACCGTTTTACCGTTGAATAAAATTTTGTTTAAATCCGTTACGACTCGTTACGATTGGTTACGGCAATACACGACTGGACGGCACCACCAACCTAACAACTGAAAATTCCCCTTCTGCACTTAACAAAAGTGAAATAAAAATTGAATCAAACCATGAATAGAAGATCAAGAATTAATTACCTGGGCGACTTATAATTATTTTAGGCTAAAAATAGTATTAAAAGTGTAAATTAATCATTAATAATGAAGTTATTATGTGCAGGACTTTTATTTTATAGGTTGGCACACTGACAGCTGTTACTCTCCCTAACTGGTTGCCATGACGCATGTCCTTGAAACATTCAACTGGTTTAACTGTTTCGATCGTCTGTCGCTTTGTTTACTTATTTTTTTAAATTTCACTTTATTTTCATTGTATCCCACAAATTTAAGTGCAGTACTCATTGTACCTCAGCGTCCTCAACATTGTCTGTCAGTGTGTATCACCATCAAAGTCTCCAGTTCTAAAATATCGCTTCAAATTTGTCAAATTTGCAGGTTATGTACTATGCAATATTGGGTAAATTGATAATTATTACTAAACAATTAGCTTTAAGTAGTATCCTAGGTAGAATATTTATAAGAGTGTAATCTTCTACAGTCATGGTTTGTTGCAGGTTCTACTTGGTTCGTAATTACTGGCTCTTATCATGGAAAACATCCCTTCGCACACACAGTAAGTTTTAAACTGTTTGGTTTCAATGATAAAAGTTCTTAATACATATAAATTAAGATTGTTTACCTCAACTTCAAGTTTATAAATCGAGCTTGAATGTAGAAACTGAGCATAATATCATACAAAATGATTTTTTGTGGCTTAAAAAGATAAAATTCATTTGTTACAAAATGGATGTCTCCATGGAAAAAATGAAAAGTTAGATACGACGGTTGGGCGTGTTTGACATAAAATTTTTATTCTTTCGGCAAAATAAACACAGTCTCATCCAAAATTTCTTGCAGGTTGTCATACAAAAACATGTAAAATTGAGTGTCTCGAGGGATATCTGCGTTCTGGAACCCGAGCGGAGTCCGAGTCATGAAAACGAACCAAGGTAAGACCCAAGCGGCAGACCCCGCCGCCCCCAACACCACCAGCAGTGTCACCGGCTCGGTGTCGGCGAAAGCGCTCGAATACTATCGAATGTACACCGCCAACGAGGAGTTGCCGAAGTATTTCTGCGGCGACTTCGATCTGGGCGCGGATGACACGCCCACACCGTCGACGTCCTCGATGACGACGGTGCGTCAGCTGCAGCCACCGGCGGCGGCACCGGTGGCAGCCGAAGAGCCGGCCGCATCGCCCACCAGCAGCGTGCGCAAGCAGCTGGAGTGGGACAGCGGAGCCGACATTGGGTATGCGAGCGCCGCGGCGGCGTTGCAGAAGAGCGCCTCGCTGCCGACGCTCGAGCAGCGCCGCCTCGGCCGTCATCAACCGGCGGTGCGTAGTCGCAAACAGCGCCAGCATTCGCTGCACGTGGACAGCGACAACAGCGATGAGGAGGGCGCATTGCTGCGCCACAAGCGACTTATTGCATTTATTCGCCGCAAGGTGGGGCTACCGGTCGCCGAGTCCACACCGCTTGCCCAAGCGGAGCTGGCGAAGGCCGATAGTGATCCCGCCATCTACACGGGGCATGCGCACACACCGCGCCCTCTATCGGAGCTCAAACAGCGCAAACTCATCACCACCGTGTTCAACTATGAGGTGGGACCTAGCGGTGAGCACAGTCCTAACGTCTCATACAAGTCCAGCAACCGCAGCACATCGTCGCCGCTGCCGTCACCCTCCAGCTCCTCGGCCACGCTGCCCAACAAAACCAAGTACTTTGCGCGGTATCGTTGGGCGAAGCTGAAGAGTCTGCAGATCGCGCGTCCCGTGAGCATTGAGTGCCTTAGTCTGAAGCAGATGGAGGACTGCCAGACGCAGACCAGCCACCTGCAGCTGCACCCCAACGAGGAGGTCGGCGTAGAGCGTCGCAATCACTCCGTGGGCATACAAACCTCCGGACGCGCCGCCAAGCAGGAGATCTTATACCTGTTCCATCCGGAGTCGAGCGTTACGAACGACGGTAAGTCCACCGCGCCGGGCACGACGTCAACGAACTCATCAACGCGCGGAAGGACCTGCAACAGCTTCGAGTACATTGCCGGACAGCTGCAGGAGGACGATGCGACTGAAAACGGCAGTTTGCCGAACCTCGAGGCAGACTCCAACTCGCACTCACTGACGACGACGTCGGTTCGCCCTGTCCGTCCGATACAGCGCTCGTCCACGACCACCACGTCCACGAAGGAGATCTCCGCGGAGGATGACATGACAAAGTCGCTGCGGCTCATGAAAATGCTCATCAAGTCCAAGAAGTATGATAATAATTTTAAGCAGATGTGCATTCGCAAGATGGCGAGGCGCTTGGTGCAGCAAGATGGCTCCACGGAGAGTGGCAGTAAGGTGGCGTCGACAGCGACCTCTACGGATGTTTGGAGCGAGACGCCGGCGACGTCCGGCAC
This sequence comes from Geostiba sp. GC000077, assembly GCA_030264215.1. NCBI lineage: Eukaryota > Metazoa > Arthropoda > Insecta > Coleoptera > Staphylinidae > Geostiba > Geostiba sp. GC000077. The sequence goes on along the minus strand of JARJDQ010009584.1, from coordinate 11,026 downwards.
GCAGGCGCCATCTATGCCGGTGAATTGGAAGGAGAGCGTGACGACGTCAGAGCGACTCTATTCGAGTGTAGAGGGCGCTGAGAGCACCACTGAGAGCCCAAAGGAATGTTTGGTGAGCTTCGCGAAACGCGAACGCACACACCAGCTGCAGTGGATTAACAGCGAGATTGAGCACCTTGCCAAGTTGAAGTCTCTGTTGGAGACGAAGAAGCGCTCGACGCGCAGTACCATTAGCGTATCGGCGCCTGACCTTGACTATAAGAAGAGCACCGCTGTGTATATGATCACTACGGAGAAGTGTGCGCACGACGCGTGCACCTCGGACTGCGGCTCGCGCACGACGCGCGCCGCCAGCGGCGAGATCGACTTCCACGTGCACGATGCGCTTGGCGCGCGCGACTATCGCTTCAAGGAGCTCGTGACGCGGATTACGCCCGCGTGCGACAAGGATGCGGCTGAGCGCGCCGCGCCGCCAGCCCCATCGCTGTCCGCGTCCGCAGGACGTACTTGCAATCATCATCATCCGTGTGATTGTGTTTCAGAGCGCGCGGCGGCGGTACAGCAGCAGCAGAGCATGTACAAGGCGTGTCGGCCGTGCGGGCCGTGCCCGCCGCTGCCGCTGCTCTACGCCGACGGCTGCCATCCGCATCCGTGCCACGTCCAGCCGGCGCGCCGCCAGCGCGATATCTTCCCGACGCCGCCCACCGCCCGCCGCAGCCGATCGCCATCGCCGAACAGCACGTCCAACACGGACGACACCTCCGGCTATCCATCGCGCCGACGCACACCGCCGCAGCAGCGCCCCCCCACGCCGCCGAAGAAGGCGCGCGAGAAGCGCGGCGCCGCCGCCGCCGGCGCCGACGTGCGCAAGCTGGCGGCGGCGGCGCCGCGCGCTAAAAGCGACTCGGACACCGAGTCCAGCCACTACGAGTCGCTGACGAAGTACCAGAGCAAGACGCTGTCCCTGACGAAGCCCAGCCGCGTGCTTACCGTAGAGGAGCAGTCGCCCAAGCGCATCAAGGAGGTGCCCTACTGCGTGCAGAACTACGGCCTGCCGCCGCCGTCGCAGACGCACGGCCCCTGCGGCTCCAACTGCTTCTGCCACACGTACGACTACGGGCCGCAGCTGCCCGACTTTCCACCGCCGCTGATTCGCAGCCCGCCGATACCCATGGCACTTCCGCCCACCGTCGGCAAGAAGGACAGCTACAAACAGTACAAGGCGGCGAAGCTCAAGGAGAAGGAGCTGCAGGAGGGACGGCGCTCCGAGGAGAAGAAGACCAAGCCCGAGAAGGAGAAGAAGAAAGTGGTCCTGCATTCTAACGCACGCGATCGAGAACGCCCGAAACGTGCGAGAGAGCGGCTCGACACCAGCGAAGGGGAGCAACCGCGCAGTCTCTCCGAGGACGAGGTGCAGCGCTTCCTGCAGACGATGCAGAGCATGCAGATGGTGAAGAAGCCGCCGGCCTGCGGGTGGTCGCAGCCGCAACTACCGCGCGAGTCCCCCGGCCGGCCACCGGCCACCAAAGGCACGCCGACGAAAAGCAAACGTCCCCCAACACAGCCGGAGCTCGAGCCGACCGTCACCGACGAGACCCACAAGAGCCGCGGCGGCAAGAAGTCACAACCGCAGCCCGACCAGCGGCACTCCAAAACCGACAGCGAGGTAGCCGCAAAGCGCGCGATAGCCGCCAGTAAGGAGGCATGGAAAGGCTCCAAGACCGACTCGGAGATCGCCAGCTTCGAGCGCTTTACCAACACCGATGGGCCGTGGCGCGAGGAGGAGGACGACGAGTTCGTCGCCTGCCCCGATGCGGACGCGCCGGATCCAAAGTGCAAATGCATCAAGTCCACGCGCAACATGTGCAACTGCATCGATATGCCATCGAACGAAAAGCCTTCGAAAACCGGCACCGTTTCGCTGCAGACGATCCCCTCGCCGCAGCTCATCGAACGCGGCGTGATGAAGGACGAGGAGCCGCGCCCCACCGACGCCAAGGATGTGCAGGTGGAGGAGGTGAAGCCGCTGATGAAGCAGATGGCCGTCGGTGACGACTGCAATCATACGGGGAAGGAAACCGCCAGTCAGGTGCCGATGAACAAGGATAGCGCCGTGAAGGCAGGGCTCAGTCTTACGCCTGCCGCTGTTGTTACCTACATGCCCTCTAGCGGCGATAATTTAATTCAGGGCGGCGCTGCGCGACCGTTCAAGATGGTGAAGGACTTGTCCAAGATCAATCTCAGCAGTGCAATTATCATCAGCAGCGTGGTAGCTTCAAGCACATCGAATCCGGGTGATAACATTCGGCGACTGGTGCTGGAGATGCCGCTGGATGAGCGCGAGGAGGATGGTAAGTACACGCCCACTCACACAAAATGGCGGCATTTTATAACCTTACTTTTTGTGGATTAGGTTTGGTAGGTTTAGTGAATAGCAAGTCGCAGAAAAAGTGCGAGAAGGAAAAAGAGGCGCAGCAAAACGACAGCGAAATGTTCTCCTCACTTCTATCCTGCAGCTGCTTGGCAACATCATCGTCACGGCTAACCACAACGGCCGGCTCGACCTCGGAGGTGATGTGCTCCTGCTGCGGCAAGTGCATCGTCAGCAGCGAATCGTCACTGATGCTGGGTAATCTAGAGTGCTGTCAGATGCAAATGTTTTCCAGTTGTTGTTGAACCCTTCAGCTTTGATTGTCAAATTTTCGTTGTGCGAGCTTTGTCCTCGTTTTTTTCCTTTTGCCTATTTTTTCTCTTTGAAATTGTCTGTTTGTCGCTAATATGTTTGTGACGTGTTCAGGCGACAACATCATGGCGCCCGGCAGCGGGCCCTTCTGCTGGCCGTGCTACTGCAATTCGACGAAGCGCGAATGGAACCCCGCCGACCCCTTCTACCAGCAGCCGGACCACATGTGCAACTGCTATCAGAACAAGGTCGACGAGAGCGCGCTGGACAAGATACGCGACACGCTGCGGCAGCTCGCCGAGATTGACAATTGCGCCGACGAACCGCCGACGGCGTCCTGCGGCAAGGTGGCGGCGAAGGGCGACCGGCTCATCTGTCAGGCGTGCAACAAGAAGATCAAGCGCGAGGCGTCGGTGAAGAAGCCCGTCGCGTACGTGCTGAAGTTCGAGCCGGGCGAGGAGTGCGAATCGGACGGCAAGCCGAGCGTCCAATCGCTGCAGGAGATACGCGTGAAAGTGCCGATCAAGAACAAGAGCAAGGCGGGCGGCGGCGGCGGCAGCGGCGGGGCCGCGAGCAGCGGCAGCAAGAAGAAGCGCAAGTGCGAGGCGGAAGCGCCGTCGCGCGATCCTGGCGCGCGCAACTTGCAGGTAAAATACCTGTTACGTTAATAAAACTGTCTTTTGCTCGTTGCTTTTTTTGGCGTAATCGACCTCTGGTGTTTTGTTCTTACTTGTTTTGGGGGGGGCGGGAGCGTTGGGTGTCGTGGTGTGGCCCGCCATCTTGTTCTGACTTGCTGGCATGCGCTGGCGCTTTTGTTTGCACTTGTTTAAGGAGTATCTTTCGTCGAATCGGCCGGACTTTATGCGCTCCGCGGAGGAGCGCCGCCGCTGCCTCGTCGAGCTGGCGTACATGCGCGGCCAGCGCTGCAAGAAGTACCAGGAGCTGCTAGCGCTCACCAACGGCATCCTTCCATCGATTCCGAGCGGCGAGGACGAAAGACGTAAGTTGCCACACACCTCCCGCCATCTACTGTGCACCATGCCAACACTAACCTCACAAGTTCTAATCATCCGAATCTCCTCAAATAAAGCGTCCCTTCTTTCCCCTCCCTTCCAAAATTTTATAAGTATTGCAAGCTCTTTCGACCGTCACATTTTTAGAACGCCGCCTGTTTTCCACCAAGGAAATGAAACGCATGACGGCTAAAAATTACAACAAATTGCCCGAGGTGCGTGAGAAACTCTTAAATACTAAGAAGGAACGCATCAAACAAACAAACCGACTAATTGTTAGCATTTTTAATCAGGTATGCCAACAACCACGCAGTACTAACTCACCATTCTCTGCCAAAACCGCCATCTTGTAATTTCTCGTCATTTCTTTTTCAGAAATTACGCGAGACGGTCTTGCGTGGGCAGGCGTCCCTGTCAACCAGTATCAGTGTTATTAACATGTGATTCATTTTATGGATCACGGGATTCACAATACACGATTTCACTCAAAGAAAGAACAAAAAAAAACAGAAAACAGCGTTTTATAACCAAACACACGCTAAAACAGAACTGAACAAAGAAGAAGTACAAATGAACAAAAAAAAAAGAACCAAGAATTAAATACCTATTAACTGACGTTTTATTTTGTGCCTTGCGTATGTGAGCTTAGATTTAAAGGAATGTTTGAAGCACATTGTGTAAGCCGATATTCGGGTTTTGCTTTTATGCTTGTTTAGACAAATCTAGATACATTTTGTTTGTTAGACAAGTGAAAATTACATGGCCAACTCTGATGTACATTGGGTTGCCTGCCAGCTGTCAGTGCTATCGAGCCAGCCGCCATTGTGTCAAACGCTGAATTTTCATCAAAAAGTCTGCGAATCAAGTGGAATTATTCACATTTTAACACCACGCCAGACGCCACTGCACTTCCTGCCCGCGCTTTAAAAGTTGGTGGTGCATTGCTGTGCGGGGTTTCATCGATTTACGCGAATTTTACGAATGGAGCAAAATCATAACCTTGAAAAAATTACAATCACCAACGTCGACGGCGAAATGTACGTATTTTGCGGCTGCTCTTTGCGGGAATTTGTTCTCATAGCCGCGTTTGCCCACAAAGTGTTTCTGAAGTGAAGATCAAGACCGAGGACGACGAGCTGACACGACAGGTGTTTTACTTTGACCGCGTGGACGGCGGACGGGCGGATCGCAGCTTTGAGATTGTGAGCGCACCCATTCCGGTGCTGGACGAGAGCATGGGACTTATGATGATCAACCCGGAGGACTCGGAACCGGAGGAAAACAAAGTGCTGGTGGACTTGGGCGAGATGCGCGTGAAGGAGGAGATCATCGGTTCGGAGTCGCACTTTGTCAAGTACAAGCCGGATGGGGCCGGGAAGAGCATTAAGATTTGGCAGTGTGGCATCTGTGAGTATTGCGGCAAAGTATTGCCAACAACCGGGGGCCCCAGGGGCACAATGTCGAGCTAATCTGGTTGCGTACATTGCAGGCCTGCAGGCTCATAAAACACCAAACACACAAATGCGCAAGCGAAACGTAAGTCTAGGGGAATTCTGATTTCTGGTGATATTTTAAGTTAGAATAGTTTAGTTGGTATTGGTAGTTGTAACAAAATTCATTTACACTAACACTTTTCATTCTTTTATATTCTTGTTCCGCTTTACTTTTGCTAATTAGCTGTGTTTGTCACCACAGGTCAAAAGGAGTTTGGTCATCAGTATATTCTCATGCGCCATCTGCCGACGCACACGGATGAGCGGAAGTACGAGTGCAAGCAATGTGGGAAAGGTAGTGCCGGGCATGCGCACCAATAGCTTTATTATACAGCGTTTGTTTCTGTTCTCGCCTTTTGCAGCGTTCCGGCAGATGTCCACACTGTCGCAGCATCGCGCCATCCACTCAAAGCTCCGCCCCTATATTTGCGACGTATGCCAGAAGACGTTCAATCGCGTTTCGACGCTGATCTCGCACCGGAAGACGCACACGGGCATGAAGCCGCACCGCTGCCATCTTTGCAACAAGGCGTTTCATCAAAAAGGTGAGCGGTGTGGGACCTGCGTGTTGTGTAAATATAAAATGGGCGTGGCCATTTTGCAGGCAACCTGCGCAATCACATCTTCACACACACCAATGAGCGACCGTACAAGTGCGACGTATGCCAGAAGGGCTTCAATCAGATGTCGAACCTAATGTGCCACAAGTTCAAGGCGCATCAGCGCGTGGACCGCCCCAAATACCAATGTCCCACGTGCGGCAAACAGTTCGACCGGCGCATCGGTCTGCGCAATCACGAGCAGTACGAGCACGGCGAGACGAGCGCCGCCTCCATGATGGGCTTGCAGAGCAACGGCGTCGCCTCCAGCGGCGAGGGCTCATCGACGATGATCGTAGGCGGTGGGCGTGCCATCACCACGCCCAGCGTAAAGTACACCACTGGCGTGGAGGTGCCGTGCATCCAAACAGTCGCGATGAAGCACGCCATGGACATCGGGCAGGTGCCCTTTGCGCTGCTCAAGCCGCTGGAGGGCATCCCAGTGTTGTGTCGCGTCTTCTCCACCTCCGCCGGGCACATGCTCACGCCGGCGACGGCGGCCGACCTAAAAAAGTACTGCGCCTTCACGCCGCGTACACCTAACGACGATCACGACGACGAGGAAAACTCGACGCAGGTGGGTACCGTGCGCATCCCGGTCGTCGCCTCCATCGTGCAGTCCAGTAGTAGCGATGGCCGCGATCACTTCGACATCCTGGACGCCGGCGGCGAAGAGTGCGCGCCGCCGCGCGTCACCGACCCGATCGCCGAGTACGACGAGAGCTTGCCGATCGAACACGACGCGAACATGTACGAGGCGGCCGCCTCACTCATCGATCTGCGCATGCGTCCCCTGCCCATCGAGGTGGACAGCGCCAGCGTGCAGATGTTTAGCCACGACGAGATCGACATCGACATCACCAACTCGGTGATCGACCTGGAGAAGGACCACAACGCCTACGGCATGATCAGCAAGAAGGGCTTCAAGCGCTTCGAGGAGGATGAGAGCGACGACTTTGAGGAGGACGACGAGAACCCCTTCTTCGACGACGACGATGAGAGTGATAAGCTTGCCATCGATTCGTTCGATCAGTCCAGCCTCAGCGGCGATGATGATGAGCCCGAGGTTATCGGTACGATTTCACCCGCTGCATCCGATTAATTTTTTTTAGGAATGTTAAGTTTAACTAATTTACACTTAAGTAGAGCTTTTTTTACTTGAACACAAAAATCGGGTAGAAAATGCAGTTAAGTACGGTCCGCAGCCCCGTGGCGAGGTACCCGAGGAGCTTATCATAGTCCAGGGCGGTATCATCAGCGCGCATGCGCGCTATCAGCAGCGTATCGTCCTGACACGTGGTGCACCCAAGCTCGGTGATTTTCACATGTATACGCCGATCGCCCGGTTTCACCAGCATGCCTTTAAACCACACCTGATCGTCCTGCCGTAGTTTGAGCGCGAAGCGCTTCAACTCGACGGCGTCAGCGACGAGGTGCACATCGGCCCCCTTCCCCCAAATCCCCGAATGCATCATCACAACAATCTCAAAGGCATAAACATCATGTCGGTCCAGATGGCAGTCGCCATTTGTCGCCTGCATGATGTCGTAGAACAGCAGACAGTCCTCCGTAGGCTCCGCGCTTCGTTCGCAGTCCGGCCGCAGTTGATCCCCGAAATAGCAGTACATATACTGTCGCACGCCCTCGGGCAGCTTGTCGATGACGTACTTGTACGTGTTGTGCTTTGAGGTTATGCGCACTTGGTGCACGTAGCCCTCCCAGGTGACGTGCACGCTCTCCAGGTGCGCACAGCGTATCTGCGCGCTCGCCACATTGCTTTGCGCCCACGCGTGCTCGTGACAGAAGCGCTGATAGCCCTCGTAGCTGATCGTCTTCTGCGGCTGCCGTTCGATCGCATAGCTGGCGTTCTCCTGTATAGCGCCGTCGATGATGAAGTACAGCGCCAATATGCCGAGTAGCACCTGCGCCTGCGCCGTATAGCCGCTGAAGCGAGTACGCGCGATGATGAAGCAGAGAGACACGCCCATCACGAGTAGTAGGAGGAACAAACACACCATGTAGAGGCGGTCGCTGGTCATCAGCCATTTGCTAAGCGCCGCCGCGGGCAGGCAGATTGTCGTCACGCCCATCAGCGGCACGAACATCACCACGCCCACCAACGCGAGCGTGCCGCGTATCAGCCCGTACATGGTAGCGCCCTGCGAGCTGATCACCACCACCTGGAACCAGCTCAAGGTAACGCAGTGCGGAATCAGGTACTTGTAGATACCGCGCCAGTTGTCGCGATAGGCGATCTTGCCAAAGACCAGCGGTATGCTCGCATAAAGCAGCGACTTGAAGTTGATGCAGAAGTCGATGCCATTGCCGATGATGTAGCTCGCCAGCGTGGGCACCTTGAGGTCCAGATAGCGCCAGCCTTGCGTCACCACCGTGTCGGCGTCGTACGGATATTTGGCGAGGACGTTCACCGCGAAGCTCAGCAGCACCCAGCCGTCGAGCACGGTTTTCGCGCGCCGCTTGTACATGAACCCAAAGAGCGTCATGAAGGTGATGCAGAACGAGAGGATGGTCAGCTCCGATTGCGGAATGTACACCTCGGCGATGATCGGATAGACGAGGAAGTTCGCCAACAGCGCGACGAAGAACTGCCCGTACGGCTTCATGTTGTTCTTGATGTATTGGTACTCGGCCTGCTCGGCGTTTAGCGACCCGCCCGAGTAGGTGAGGAACAGCCCGGACCAGATGCGAAAGTCGAAGAATTCGCGGCGCGCCTGCAGCATGCGGAAGGTCGTCGTGATCATGACGATGATCGTCGCGCAGTACACGACAATCGGCACCAGATAGAGCATGTTCTCGGCGCTCACCAGCGTGTAGATAATCATCAAATAGACGATCTGAAAGTCCGACTTGAAGATGTTCAGAAAGCCCAGCGACGCACGGCCGAGGAAGCGTATCAGGCGGTAGTAGATGATGCGCAGCCAGAGGAGCGGATGCAGGATGCTGCGGTGCACGTAGGGGATGTGGTCTAGCGCGTGCAGGTGCGGTAGGGTGAGGCAGAGCGCGCGATTCACGGGCGGCAAACGCCCGCGCGAATAGTGCACCGCCGCCTCGACGAGGTGATCCTCGGTGAGCTTCTCGCTGCCGCTGCCGTCCGAGCGCTGCGACCAGTCTACCTCCTCCTCGGAGTCTTCGTCGTCGCTGAAGTGGCTCATCAGCTCGCCGTTGCAGTGGCCCGCATCGCCGTTCGCAACGCAATCGCCATTGCCGACGCAGCGCGTCCGCGAGTCCTTGTCCCTGTCGATCTCCAGCATCTTCCGCTGCAGCTGCACGGAGGTGATGTACTCGCCGCCGTTTGAGAGGCTGGCGAACATCTCACGCGCCGCCTTGCGCGCAACCTTCTCGTCCTGTGTCATGGTGATGCAGGATTTAACATCCAGATAGTTTTGCTCTGAGATTCCCTTTCCACTGATGAGGCATTGCTTCAGCAGCTCGGTGGCCTCCATATTCCCCTGCTCAGAGGCTTTGATCAGCCAGTACACGCCCAGGCAGGCGTTGGAACGCTTGTCACTCAATTCTACGGTGCAAAACATTCAATCAGCACCCTTTCACACCAGAAATGTAAATAAAGCAGGTGGGCTGAATGCGTACATACCTTGATCATCACTTAAAAGTTGCTTGGCCAGAACAACCTGAGATTCCGGACATCCGTCGGTGGCAAGTTGATTTCGCAGGCGATTTAGAGAGCCGCGTGAAGAATCTGTAAGCACATGAATTGCCAGTTTAAATTTTATGTAAACATTGATTTACATTGTAAAGTTTTTCCCCACACTACAAAATAATTAACTAAATTGTAATTTTACCGTGGATTGTCCATTGTTTGCGCCCAGATGCTCGTTTGGGTATCACGCCCGACATTGCGACACAATTTGTACTATGGTGAAATCAAAATCGAAAGTCAAAGCCAAACACAACATTTACTTATTTATTTGGAAATTTCTGTTTCTAAATTTGATATCCAGCTGATCATGTCAGTGTCACTTCTGTAGGAAAATCTGCAAATACAAAGTGACCTGCTAATATCAACATAGTTCAATTTTGATTTGAAATGCGTAGTAGAAGCAAAATTAAGCATTTGTTTTGGTACTGGTTTTACAAACAGAACTAAACTCATTAGTTTATTAATTTCTGGCCTATCTACATAGTCTAACGATTTTAACTGCTTTTATTTATCTGTTATATCTCGCATTTCTGGCTACACTCGATAAGCTCTAGGTTATATGCTATGGATAACCCAAGTAGACAGTAGAGTGAGACAAACATACCCTTACGATTTAACAAAACCTGGTTGACAGAGCTAGACAGCGAATATTCTATAATTTCCTTCTTAGATATATGACTTTAAATTCTCGTTACGATATGGTTACGATTGGTTACGATCTCGCTTGAAAAACGAAAAGAGACGGGTAGGGTTAGGTTCATGAGCACGTTGGATGGTTGGCCGCTGGCAACGGAATACCACCAAGATCCAAGAATCGAAACGAATTCATAATATCATCAACTGGCAGAGGGCTGAATCCGAATATAATCATAATCATAAAGCAGTAAGTAGATCAAGTAAGTACTAAGCATAATTGAGTGAGTTATGATTGAATGCCGTTCTGAATGTTTCGCATTGGGTTTGGGTTGTTCTGGAAGTGTGAGTACGCTACACGCCATTTTGTTGACACTGCTAATGGCATGTATAACACTCGATAGCAAAAGGCCATAATGTTCCATAATATTCCAATATAATTATGGATCAATCTAATGTGATGTCACAAACCGTTGAGGTTATGTAGGTGGTTGATCAACAAACCTTTGCTCCATTAAGAGACCGTGTATTTATGATTTTTTATTTAATTTCTAGTTTCTGATCGGTTAGCGATAAAATTATGAAATCAAGTGCACTCAAGAGAGTGTTAGTGATACTACGCCAGAACAACAATCGTTGTTCACCATTTACTTTGGATTCTTTGGAATAAATTCGTAAAATTTGGTTTGATTTGGTTAAATACAGCTTCGTTATTTATTTATTTGAGGAATTTTACCTCAAAATTGCCATATAGTAGGATGCCCTGATGTAATTCAACTTCAATTGAGACCTAAATATCTTAATTTTGAGCATATCAATCATCAAAGTGCAAGATAGCATTTTACCATACCATCTGATGATAAAATGAGTTGATCTTCTGATGATTATAACTAAATAATGCAAGCATCAGCAGCAAAGACTTCTTC
>JARJDQ010009579.1:0-12604 GCA_030264215.1 Geostiba sp. GC000077 | reverse complement strand
TTTAAAAATGGGGAAAAAATATTTCTATAATAAGGAAACCTAGCTAATTCCAAATAAAAATAAAAAAATAACGTAAGCCTTCCTCATTGGCCGCCCATTTAAAGAATGTAAAAAGGAGCGCTTGCTTTTATAGCACGCGAGCGTTATGACCATAAAAGTATTCGTCCCAGGTGGCGCTGGTGTAGCGCTGCACTTCGCGCGGCGCCGCTTGGCAACGCCGCCGGCGCGCCGCGTGTCATGCTTCCCTGTGTTCGCGTGCTATAAATATTTTTGTTCCACGGTAGCTATTTTAAATATCAAACACATCTGCAAAGTCAGTTTTATTTTAAATTTCATGTGGAGTTCTCTCGTCATTTTTAGCACACCCTGTATTTGTTTTTTTAAGCCAATCACAACCCACCAAATGGGCGGAGCAAGTTAACACGTTTTCTATGGCAATTCTTGGGAGCTTGTGACGAATTGTGCGCCGTTTCGATGATGGAAGTGCCTAGATCCCTAGATGTGTTCACTAGTGTTCACACTTCACCTACTCCTACTCAATTCAACTAGATACACTCGGCGTGCAGCGTTGCTCGTGAGTCGGGACGAGTCACTAGTTTACTAGGTGGAGGTAGAGAGATGGTCGACCCATAGAACTAGAAATCTCACTTCGCTCTCACTGCCGCTGCCGCTCTGTCCCGGTAACCTTTCCAGCCATTTCGAATTGCTTGAGTGGCTGAAAAGCCGGATGCGTTTGTTTGCCTTCCTATTCGTTATTCCCTGCCTCCCCTGACTGCTCGCCCACAGCCACTTTGAGCACCGGAGTATTCCATATTACCTTCGCGGCATGCCCGGCATTCATTTGTAATTTTCATTTCATGGCATGTGCCGTGTTTTCCGAGTGTAGTTGTAGTAGTAATTCACTATCGCATACCCTTACACTATCACTTACAAATCTTACAATACAAACTGAGGGACTCACTGAAAGGAACAATTCTTCAATTCTGGTGCTGTTTGCACATACATCAAAATAAACAGTTTTAATTTCTTTTAAAAAGTTTTTTGAACACTCGGTATTGCCGCATACACAGAAAGTATACAACACGTTGGTGTCGGTGTGTGCGCCCAGTGTGCGCCCAGTGATCCCGGAAAGGAGCACAAACACGAATTTGCATTTAAATATGTTTTTTAAGAGCTGGCGTTGGCGTCGGCGTCGCGCCAGGCGGGAGGAGGGCGAGGACCCGGAACCGTACAATCCTATCTAGCGTGCCACGTACATAACACTACACTAGACGTTTTCCCACTTTAGCGCGGCTCGTTACGCGTCACATCCTTATTGCTTAGTCTTTTCAGAGCGCGCCCTCCCTTTTTTTTACCTTACGTTTTATTTCTCCAATTTTCTCTCCACCTCTCTCAACCTGTGCTTTTTATCTTCACCACCCAGAGCGAAGAATAAAGGAATCAAGCAAAAAAAAATGGAGTACATTTGGGTTGAATATGTGATCGTGATCAATATTATTGAGATTTTCTTTTTTCCTGTACTTTACGGGAGGTTTAAAGTTGAATTGTAGAATTTGTAGAAAAATCGTTGTACTTTCTTATTTCGAGGCTTGAACGCCTGAAGTGTAAGAGAAAATGGGGAAATTTTGATAATGGCCGAGGCAGACGTTATGAAACGATAGTTAAGTTAATCTGCAATTTTTTATCGCCGCGTTTATAACGTGCACCCCTCCAGAGGCGGAGTGCCTCTTACGCATTGTTCCAGGATCCGCACCGGGCATAAAATGTAAACCGAGCCGGGGGGAGCCGAAGGAGAGGCACAAGACGTGCGGGAATAATGAAATCTGAAAAATGGCGTGCACCATTTTCGTTTATTATAGTGTGCCCTGTGCACCATGCCACACGATACACTACAGCCTCATTCGTCGAGAGGGTGGCGACCACAGGCATGGAAATAGGTTGGAAGGATGGCACGCTGGAACGCAGTGGAGCAGTGGATTTTCGGGGGATAAACACGGCGCAATAAAGTAGGCGGGAAGCAGACAAAAACTCTCGGCAGACTGAAGCGTTGAACCACATTGCACTCCCAACACCATCCAAGCAAGAGAAGAGACAAAGTGTTATTATCTATGCATCGGTGTTTTTCACGCGATTTTTTTCTTTGCTTTTGCACGATGTTTTATACCAAGTGTTACCGTGGATTTTTCACACATGATTCACCATGATGTGCAATTCCATAAAAACTCAACAATTTCAATGCTTTACAATATGCAACACATTTCATACCATGAAGAGCTTAAGTGAGTTGCATATTTGCGACGGAAAAACCTTTATATTTTACAAACGCGTGTTCCTTTTGAAACTTTCTTTTACGGATTTCAATAGCCAAGAAGACGTTCTTCAAGATGCATCCGGTCCCAACCTCCTCAGAGCCCGGGAAGTGTCTTAAAATATCATTTGAAATGTTGTTTAATTTTTCGATATATTGACGACATGCAATGGAAATTCATTTATATTTTACAAATGCGTGTTCCTATCTTAACTCTCTTTACGGATTCTAATAGCCATGAAGACGCTCTTTAAGATGCACCTGGTACCAACCCCCTAAGAGCCCCGGAAGTATCTAAGAATTAATCTTTAAATTTTTATTCCAGTTTTCGATATTCTGATTATATGCGACAAAAAATCCATCATATCTTCCGAACGTATGTTCGTTTTTTAACTTTATTTGCGAATTCTTATAGCCAAGAAGACACCCTTGAAGATGCACCTAGGCCCTACCATCACAGGGCTCGGGAAGTGTCTTAAAACACACTTTGCATTTATGACTATCTTTTTTATAATTTTTGACGACATGCGACGGAAAATCCTTCATATTTTCAAAACGCGTGTTCCTGTTTTATCCTTTTTGACAGATTTAGATAACCAAGAAGACACTTTTCAGGATGCACCCGATCCCAACCCCTGCAGAGTCCGGAAAAGGTCATTAAATTAAAATTGAAATTTTGCTTAATTCTTTTCGATATTTTGACGACATGCGACGGAAAATCCTTCATATTTTCCGAATGCGTGTTCTTCTTTTAACTTTCTTTGCGGATTCTTATAGTCAAGAAGACGTTCTTCAAGATGCACCAGGTTTCACCTTCCTCAGGGTCCTGGAAGTACCTTAAAATCAAATTTGTAAAGTAGGTCAATGCGTTTCTTGGGTTTTTAACGATTACACATCATGTGTAAAAATTCCGCAAGGTAACCCTGTACATCTGAATGCGAAGGATGAGCTAAAGCTAAAACCGTCATATGACATCGTGCCACTGAATGATAATTAGATTTTTGGCGCGTGCAGAGCATAGCTCAAAATACGTCAATTCCAAATCGCAATGTGTCAATTTGGCTTTTGCGCATTTAGGGGCATTTCAACTGCCAATGCTTGCCACACAAAATGGATGTCACGGTGGATTAGATCAAACAGTCAAACATTTCCATGCCACAAAATCCCATTTTATTTTATAATCAGTAAATGGATGAGACGAAAATGTTTCGGTTAAGCTACTTTTTTAAAATCGATTGTTTTCAATTATAAAGTTTTGCGCTCCCAAATCTTTGGCCTCTCCGGGCGAAACAATCCATAACGAAACGATCAACGGAGTTAGGAAGTTTCCGAGTTTGGAAAAGTGAAAAGAACGAACGGGTAAAAAGATTTCTTTATACGGCACATGCGCACACATACAGAGTGATAAGAAAATTTAATAACTTTAATATTAACTTTTTTTTTTTAGTTTTCTAAGTTTTCTAACAAATACTTACTTATATTGATGCCCAAAGAGGAATTTAATAAAAATTCCGGCCGCTTTCAATTTCAGTGCGTTTATCTAGGTATCAGTTGCGTCCGCATCACCGCATCAACTCTTCCACGTCCTTCTTCGTGTGCAGCTCGTCCAATATGCACGCAGCCGCATGTTGCTCCTTTGGCTCCTTTCGAAGCCTTGTCTTTCCACCCCTATCCGTTTTCTCCGGAGGCATTGTGTTTGCGGTATCACATGTTAAGCCTTTATATTGCTTTTTCCCCTTTTTTTCTTTTCCTGTGCGCTGACATCAGTTACGCCCTGCCTGCCAGTTCGCCCCTCGTCCTGTTTTCCTTTCATTAAATTACATTATTTTAACGCCACCTAATATGTTATCAAAACTTTGCCGCAGCGTGCGCCAGGATGACTACAGGTTTTTGCCCACGCAAGGGAGCAAGGAAGCAACCAGTGTGAGGGGATGGGGGGTGGGAGGCGAAAAAGATTGATAGAGCGTGTAATAATCCGCGGCGGAAAGAAATACCACTGCCACAGTGCCAATGCCCAACCCCTTCACAGTCACAGCGTGCGCCGTCTTCTTTGGGGGAAATGAACGTGCAGGAAAGTAGCCGAAGGGGTGAAAGCCAATGACTGGCAGGAACCGACTTGACAGTAACTACTAAGCGCTAAGTACCAAAAGGACTAAAGTACAAGAAAACAGCTTATTTAATCATTTCATAAGGGGGTTTAGAACTTTTCTTGATTTCATCAATTTTATCCTTTGGAGGGACCGAAAACTGAAAAAGCACTGAAATATTGTATCAACTTATTTATTATTTAGTTCCCTCATCTGACGTTGCTGTAATAAACATGAGAAACGATAAAGTAACGCATAAAAATGATCAAGATGTTCCCGCGCATTATTTTCCTTTCCGAACACGCCCAACATGGGAAGCGGCCATGAAAGTGGAACAGGAAAGTGGCGCAAAATCAAGAAGAAGGATGACTATGATGCTGCTCGAGCAGAAAGTAATAAAAAACACACAAACGCACACATCGCGCGTACGGAAGGCGGAGGAAAAACAAGCCCCCAAGAAGCAAGAAACGAAGAAAAGGAAAAACAATTTTACTATTGGGAATTTATCATATTACGGGAGTTTAACTTCTTTTCCTCTACGACTCCACATTTCCGGGTGTTCCACTCTCACTGGTTGCACAGCATTTCTTTGCAGGATCCTTGTTTTCCTGTTGATATTGCGGAAATGCGGTTGAAATGTCAATAGCCGTATTTTGGCGACGCTCTGTTTTGGGCGCAAAAACTTAAGGCAAATAAAACTTTTTACGCATGCGGCGCAGTTTTCCGGTCCGTTTCGGTTCGGGGTCTTCCTGCAACTGGTGCCCCTGCTGCGTCGCTGTCGCATTTCGACTGTCCTTTTATCGCCGGTCGTCTGGGGCCGCCGCTTTTTTGCGACATTAAAACTTTACAAGTGACCACAAAGTCAGTCCGATGCAAGAACACGCAGCCAAGTGAAACACGGATGCGAAACCTAAACGGTGATTGCGTTTTTATCACTTTTCGCACAGAATTACAGCACTGTGACTTCCATACATCATTACAGCTCTAACTTATGTTTGTGCTCATACTGTTTTGAAACATTTCCTACAAGATTACAACATCTTAAAATCAGTTATGAAATTTTGATTAATTTTTTCGATATTATGACGAAATGTGACGAAAAATCCTTCATATTTTCCGAACGAATGTTGCTTTTTAAACTTTCTTTGCGGATTCGCATAGCGAAGAAGACGCTCTTCAAGATACACATGGTACAAATCTCATCAGTGCCCGGGAAGTGTCTTAAACTACATGTTGAAAATGTGATTTTTTTTCTCGATATTTTGATGACATGTGACGATAAGTCCTTCATATTATCCGAAGGCGTGTTTCCTTTTTAACTTTCTGTGCAGATTCTTATAGGCCAGAAGACGCTCTTCAAGATGCACATGGTCCAAACCTAGTCAGGGCCCGTGAAGTATCTTAAACTAAATTTTGAAAATTTGATAATTTTTTTTCGATATTTTGATGACATGTGACGATAAATCCTTCATATTTTCCGAAGGCGTATTTCCTTTTGAACTTTCTGTGCAGATTCTTATAGCCCAGAAGACGCTGTTGAAAATGCACCCAATCCCAACCCATCAATGCCTGTGAAGTGTCTTAAAATACATTTTTAATTTTTGATACATTTTTTCATTGTATTGACGACATGCGACGGAAAATCCTTCAAATTTTCCGAAGGCGTGTTTCGTTTTAAATTTTCTGTACAGATTCTTATAGCCCTGAAGATGTTCTTCCAGATGCACCTGATCCCAACACCCTCAGCGCTCGGGAAGTGTCTTAATAGTTATTTATAGCACGCGGCCGCGAACACATGGATGCATGTCACGTAGCAAGCCGCGGCGCACGAAGTGATGCTTCCGAGTGGAGCGGCCATGTGGTACATATAGTATTTTTTCGCCTACTAGCGCGGAAAAGCTTCTTTGCTTCCTCAAAAAGAGGGAG
The DNA here is from genome assembly GCA_030264215.1 of Geostiba sp. GC000077. NCBI lineage: Eukaryota > Metazoa > Arthropoda > Insecta > Coleoptera > Staphylinidae > Geostiba > Geostiba sp. GC000077. Next base: position 6,283 of record JARJDQ010009579.1, on the reverse strand, counting down.
GAAAGGTGAGCTTTGTTCCCCCGGGAAACAAAGCTCCCACTTTTATCCTACGGACAAAATGACTGCACTGTTACTTCCATACATTATTACAGCTTAAACTTATGTTTGTGTTCAAACTGTTTTGAAACATTTATTTGGCGCTTGAAGTGTTAAAATCGAACGAATGCAAGAAAATATACAAAATCGTAAATTTCGTACCGCGCGAAAATATTAACGCGAGGACCATTTGGCGTGGTTCGTAAAAATCGCAGATTTCATTTTATTGGATCGTTGCCAATGCTGTGCTGGGGACTTTCTACGTTTCTGCGTTTCGGCCATTTCGGCGCTGGGATTTCATAACCTCATAACCTTTAGCGCCGGGTGCTGAAGGTTACCAGAATTTCGAATATTGCCAATATTGACGGTCCAGGTTACAATCTTCCAATCTTCCAATGCACAAAAGCAGCAACAGCTACAAAAGCCATATTTGCAAAAAATTCAATAGTATAGTTATTTATGGTACGCCGCTGCGTAATTAAATTCTGTTTCAAACCCTTCAAATCCTCAAAACATCAAAACTCGCAAGTTTGACTAGAGCGCCATCTCGTTGCCAAGTGTCGAATGAAAAATGTAAACAAATCACAAATTATTATTTTCATTGTTTTTTTTGTGATTTTTGCGCTAATTTAACAACGCCCACACATAAAAAACATGTTTATTTTAACAAATCAAAACAAATTTTATGTTTAAAACGTGTTTTTTCTTCCACCTGTTTAAAACGTGTTTTTTTAAACTTTTAAAACATTTTGATTTTGTTCTTTCATAAAACATGTTTTTTAATAAAACAAAACAAAGGTTTTCATGATTAAAACGTGTTTTTTCTTCCACCTGCTTAAAACGTGTTTTTTAACGTTTAAAACGTTTAGGCACTGTAGTTCTTTGTTCTTTGTTCTCCATTTTTCCATCACTTAGTGATTAATAGCAGTCTCATTAATCACTAAGTGATTAATGATCAGTATCATTATTCACTAAGTGATTAATGGAAGTCTCGTCTATACAATGCCCTCTTATTATCGTCAAAACAGTAAGATAAAAGCATCAGTACTATGCATGCGTGGATAAAATTTGTTAATCACTTAGTTCAACGCTAACTTAACAATGCAATGACGCTTGTTTTAAACATGAATGTAATCTGAAGTCTGCGTGCATTGTTTGCAAACAATGTGATGGCGATCGACATGCAATTTGTCGTGTGTGGCAGTGGCGCTACGAAATGCAATTAAGTTTGTTGCAATTATTTTCATTTCGTGTCGTTGCGTTTTGCAAAGTTTCAATCCGACAATCCGACAATCCAAGTGACACACTTCGATTGTCTGCAAGCGCTAAAAACGCGTAGAAATAACGAAATGTTGACAATCACAGCGATGGGCGATGGCAAGAAATGTGATTCTGATTTCTAGGTCGTACAATCCTCCGTCAAAAATTACCAGTGCATGAAAAATTCACTGCACTTTCTTTTAGCCTTAATAGACGCAGAGGCCTAGGTCAGACCCTAAGAACAAGGTAAACTTTCAAATTCAAAACTTTTGATGCACACTGCATACAAGGAACATGCGTCTTATGAAGATATTGAATTAATAACACTGAAGACTGAATAGAACATGTAGGTAATTCCAGCAAGTGCATTACAAGCATTTACAAGCACTATTATTAAATCCATTATGATTATGATTATTATTAGCATATGCGACGCTCTGTTCTGGGGACTTGGGGACGAGTTTCATCGTCTGTGCGTGGCTGCTGCGTCTTGCTTGCGTGTGTGTGTGCGTGTGCGTGCATGGTGGCTCTTTTCTCTCTTCGGCGGTTGCGGGCGGCGGCAGCGGCAGGGAATAAAAGTGCCGCCGGTGGCGCGGCGTTCGTCGTCGTGTCGAGCACTCGAGCAGTTTAGTCGTCTATTACGCTTCATATTACGCTACATTACGAGCAGCGCGCCCGCGAGCAAGAGCACAACGCATGCACACGCCGCACACAATTTAAGTATAAATGATTATAAATTGCATAATTATTTCGAATTACTTGGGCGCGCTGCGCCGACGTCGCCTTCTCCGAATCTCTGCCTGCCGCTGCCGCGCACTTCGCGAGCACACCGAGCCACAATGCTTTGACGCATTGGTTCGGTTCAAACTTGCAGCTGAAGTTAAACCTAAACCTAAACCATAACCTTAATCGAAACCTGAACTTGCACACTGAACATGCGACGTCTATGGTATTCTAATTTCGCTCTCCATACTTTCGGTATGCATTTTTGCATACAGGGTGATTCTCAAATATAGAGCAATTGCATTGACTTTTCTTTTAACTTCAAAAATATGCGTTTTAACGAAAAATCGTTTGTCTCAATAAAATAATAAAAAATAGTTTTTTATATTTCTAGGCAGTAAAGTTGGCTTTTTTATTACGAATGTGGAAATTTTTTGTCTAGGCGTCGCCGAGGCAAATAACCACGTGAGTTGATTGCTTTTCTTATCTCATTCGTTTGTTGTTTTCTGTTTTACTTTAATGCCTATGCATAGAAAAGCTACTTTAATGCCGATTTTAGTTAACCTTAGTGCCAATTTCGGAAAAACACGTTTAACTCTATGAGGTTTTTCGTGGTGCACAAATGATCGTTTTAGTAAAAAAAAAAGTTTTTTTGTTCGTGTTTGTTAGCGCTGAACTTCTTTTAATTGTCATTAAAAGAAGTTCAGCGCTATAACAAACACGTTTTAAAAAACATCACAAAATAAAGCGTGGTACAGTAATAAATGCTTTAATTGAAAAAAAAAACTTTAAAATATACGCGTCTTAACGCAAAAGTACGTAGCAAAAATGTGTAAATTGTTCTTTACGGCCGAGATACAGGGCTGCAAAGTTTCATTGTCAACTTTGTTTCTAATTATTCTTTTGTTTTCAATTCCTCCTAAGATATTGCCAATGGAACAAAATTTTGAATTGGAATAAATAACAAATTAAATAATGTTTCAATGACACATTTAAAAAGACAAAAGAATAATTAGAAACAAAGTTGAGAAAGAAACATTATTCCTCTGTATCTCGGCATTGAAGAACAATTTACCTACTTTTTTTCGTTAAATGTACTTCTTTCAAAACCATACCTATATAAAACCCCCAGAGGAATTCTGCCATTAAGAAATCACCTTGTATACTTCTTTTAATGCCACCCTGTATTTTAATAATGCAACGCTTTGAATATGGTTACTACTAAATGTTATCGTAAAATATGACCAAGTTGATATTAACTGCAAATTCGGACCGTGACTATTTCAATATTATGATGTCCTTCCTGGAAAAACAATAGGTCCTGATAAAGGCATCATTGAGTATCGATACCATTCAACCCCCTCTTCGCAATGGCGGTAGAAATAACATTTTGGGGAACGTATATAGCGCACGGAAACTCGGAAATTTAATCCGGGGCGATGAGAGGAATTGTGCGAGGCATACCAAAAGCAATCGGAGTGTTGGAGTAGGAGTAGGAGTAGGACCCATAGTATCATAATTCAAAACATATAATAATATAGGTTTATATGCTATTCGCCCCTATTCGGCGAATCTCGCCAGCCCCATCGAGATGGTGCTAAAAGCACGACGCACGAAATATCCAAATATTCGCGGCTGGCAACCAACTTCGCTCCTACTGCCGCTGCTGTTGCACAGACTGACATGAGTGGAAGTTGTGTGAATGGCGGCGTGAGGATCGGTAATTTGGTAGGGGGTATACGGGCGGTATTGAGTTTATCGAAGGATATTGGAAAATCGTGACAGAAATGCCTCATGTTGTTACATTTCCTTATTTATTGTAATACCTTGCAACATTTCCAGAGGGTATACAAGGTGATTCTTTAATGGCGGAATTCCTCTAAATGCTTTATAGATGGCCTTGAAAGAAGTATATTTAACGAAAAAAAAGTTGAAGAATTGTTGTTCATGGCCGAGATACAGTGCGTTAAAGTTTTGTTGTCAACCTTCTTTCTAATTATTCTTTTGTTTTAATTTAAGGTGTAATTGAAGGATTATTTAATTTGTTAACTATTCTAATTGACATTTTTTATCCATTGGCTATATCGTAGGAGGAATCGAATTTTAAAGTAACATGTTTCAAATCAATATTTCTAAGCTCAGGATTACCTTCGGACGCCCATATTCCTGTTTAGTTTGAGGCAATTTTGTGGCGGCGCTGTTTAGCAATATGGTCAATTACTGTGGCTGGTATTTTATCAAATAATTTCATAACCACGAAATCTTCGAAATTGTGCAAATGAGCTTTCAATTTATTGGATTCACGTTTCACTCATATTTCCTCCATAAGCGTTCAAAATCAACCTTGTGCCTCTCTGCTTGTGCCCTTCTACCCTTGATCGCACCTTTGCCCTGTACCCTTACCCAAGCCATCACATTCATTTTGAACGCACTCCTGGTTTATATGGCTGGTTTGCTCTGGGAATTATTATCAAAGAGTCTGTCAGTCAGTCTGTCATTCTGTGATATTCAATTACATTCGTCCTTATGTTATTTGATGAAGCAATAAACTTTTGTTGGCTCACTTTGAACATATAGACAATTACGGCAATCCCATCTTTTCTCTTCAATGCACTTTCCTGTGACAAATAGCAACTTTTGAAGAAGACAATATGCATTTCCAAAATTTGTGGCACCCCTGAAATGGTATGCTCAGAGCCTCCCATGTTACTACTCCCCCAGTGAAAATGTAACTGGGAAAAGACATAGTTGCCAATGAAAGGCCCTCCTGAAATATATGGCCGTTCTTGTTGCCATTTTGCACTAAATATCACTACAAATAAAATAAGATGAAATTCAAACAAAAATCCTGCAATTGTGCGATCAAAGATATTTATTTCTAAATTACAAAATTTACTTTAGTCATTACCAGTATGTCCAGAATTAGTCAATTTCACCCTCCTCGGTTCTAAATCGATGTGATGCCACTCCAGTTTAGGCAGAGTGAGTTGTGTCGACTTGGGAATGTGAATATCAATGGGTGATTCCGAAATTGGCGATTCATGTATGAGCGCGTAGATCTTTTGAATTCCTTCGTGCAAATGCAGGTCGTCATTGGTGTCGTCTTGTTCGATTTCATCACCCATCGTGAATGTACCGTCAATTACAGAAATTTGGAAGAAAATTAAATTAAACGTGCTAAAATATATGTGGAATGTTTGTCATATAATACAATGTCAATATCTTGACATGAAATGTAATTTCATTGTTATTTTTATAATAGGGGCTATGCCCCCTTGCCGCCTTCGGCGGCATAACCCAATTTGCTCACCGCTTCGCATAAAATATGGCGTTGTAGTGCGAAATATGCAGGGTGTTTGCGGTCTTAAGTTTATTCTTCTGGGAGATCATAGTACATCGAAAAAAAATATCTTAAACCAACATGAAGGCTGCTTTAGTATTAATGGAGATAAGCGTGGTGCTTACGGACTCTCGACTATTATTACTTGTTAATAATAATAATAATAATAATATATTTCAGCCATACTGGCTCGGCTTCGACCTGACACGGTCTTTCTGCCAGTGCCTTACATAGCTAATTATTTATTTACAATACATATTTTTTAAACATAAGTATTATTGTGATATAAAATTAAATTAAATGGTTTCGTTCATTATTGTTTGTAGGTATTGTATAATTGGGGTCTTGGGGATATCATGATGATTTGTATTGACTTTAATTGAATATTGTTCTAAAGAGTTTAGAAAATATTATTCGACTATTATCCATCATTTCTAATTATTGGTTGTGTGCCAATTGTGGGTTCTGTGGGTGAGGGGCATTTTTCATTTGTCATGTCAATCATTACGATGTACAGGTGGTTCCCATTAAAAAAATTGACTCTGGTGTCTATCCTATACGTATATTTCTGGGAAACGGTGAATTATTTTCTTTATTAGCTCTTCCCTGTTTATTTGTTTCGGTGTATTAATTTTATGATGGTATACGTCTCTATTATATGGTCGTGTATGGTTACTGGAGAGTGGTTTCTGCTACTTTCCCTAATAGTCGAATCTAATTCTGCTGTCATTTTATTTGCGATTTTAACTTTAATGTTTGGGACTCCTTCAATCTGTTTTTTGTCGTTGACTTATAGTCGTAGACTTACCCGGCGTGCGAGTCCAAATACTTAAGAGTCAGTTCGATGAGACGAGTACCTTGGTGACAATGTTATTTATATGGACCCAGCACTCTTTTCAAACGCCTCCTCTCAACGAATTGGCA
>JARJDQ010009569.1:0-21418 GCA_030264215.1 Geostiba sp. GC000077 | reverse complement strand
ATGACCACAACAACGGCGACTTTCGAATGCAAACGACTCAAATCATATAGAAAACAAAGATAGTGTAACTTCACCATGGTATACCTGAAGCACTCTGTCAACAGAGAATTCTAAATGTAAAAGGTATTGCTGTCTCAATGTGCATTTTCATTTCGCGATCAATACGGAAATATTAATCATAGAGAGTACAATGATAGTGCAAGATGACTCCAGTATACCCACTTCATTCTATCGAAAGTAAGCGCTTGGCTTGGACAGTGCTTCTGTCTCAAACTTATTTTCAACGCACGATCAATACTATTCCTACCCACTACCCAGTAATCGCATTGCGCTCATGCTACAAATTTAAATTTTATTGTTAATTTGTTAACCAAACCGAAATATTAAGCGCTTTACAAAGTATCACACCAATTTTAAATGCAACCAATCTAATCCCTCGCTAACCAGTAACGCGCCTTGCCGCCGCCATCGCACTATCAACAATATTCTTCGCTTCATCCTGGTCGCAGCCATCGCCAGCCGGTGCATCGAAGTAATCCCTTAGATACGTCGACGTTGACCCACCTAAATACACATCAATTAGCAAGCAGAATTAAGGAGCAGGACCATGAGATGGGCATGAGGGGAAGAAACAACGGCAACAATTTATTTAAAACCAAACACCTGCACCAGCATTTTTAGGGTAAAGGGACCAAAGATCAAACAAACAACAACTTATGTATAGTATAACAAAACATACGTGTATCTAAAGACGCTCAGGCTCAAAAGACTTTCGCTTGCCACAAGCCAGGATGAGGAGCGCATACCGAAACAGATAATAAATGCGATTCATCGGTCGTGCTCCTCACCTGCAGCGTGCGCGACTAACACAATTCGTTAAGATTTAAGATATTTCGACAGATCAAGTGTTTCCGCTAAGCGACTTTCTATGTACAATTTAGTCGGCAAAATGTTACGTTCGTGTAATGTAATAAATGATTGTTGACGTTATTTCTTCTCGCTGCGCGTACAAAAGTGGAAAATGCCAGCGCCCTCGCCTATAGTTATTCTACTCTGTAAAAATGCACAAATCCAACGGTGAATATACGCCTTGTCATCGCAGTGCATTTACTTACTTTTCAGCTTGTTGCTTTGATCGTCAAACTCTTTGTCTTGAATATTCAGCATGAGCGAGTTGCCGCTGAGGTAGACACGATTTTGTGAATTTGCAATCTTAAAAACAAGCACAACATTTGTATCAATTTGCATCAGAGTGTTAAAAATCCAAACTTACAGTCCTGGAAATGTTTTGCGCCGCGCGAATCTTCCTCAGCTTCAGGTAACCGGGATTTCTGCTAATTGCCTCTCCCAAGTAAGCATTCATTAAGGACAAATTACATTCAGTGGAGAAATTATATTATTCATTTGATTTGAAAGTTTGAATCAAAAGGATATCATTTTTGCAGCTTCTGCTTCACCCTCAGCTTGGACAATCTTCTGCTGGCGCTCCTGCTTTGCCCGCTCGACAATAAACGCCGCGCGCTGCGCTTCCTGCTGTGCCACCTGCTTGCTCTCCACTGCAGCTGTGTACTCCTTGCCAAAGCTCAACTCTGTGATAGAGACGTCGTCCAGGATGATGTTGAAGTCGCGCGCGCGTTCCACCAATTCTCTTCGCACAAGCAACGACACCTAATAAAAAAATACCCACAATTTAGAACTGCACTAAGAAAAAAACCAAACAGACTGTATCTCCGATACGACCGGAGCCCTTGATGGTGGTGCACATCAGTGCCATCGCGCGGCTTGGTTCCAAAATATGTAATATTTTGTAAAATAACCCATTCAATGCCAGTTCTACGAACCACCATCAAAAAAACTATAATCACCTGTTGACGTTGTGTAATCAACTGTGCAGCGTTGAATTTCGCCACCACCGACTTGAGCACCTCATTGCAGATAGATGGCAGGACTTTCTCATCATAATCCAAGCCCAACTGCCTGTACATATCCGGCAGGCTCTGTGAGTCGGGCCGGCTGAGCACTCGCAATGAAATGTTCACCATCTGCAGGTCCTTGGAGCCGGTGGGCGAGGAGATTTTGCGTGGGCGCGAGCGAATGTCGTAGATGATGGGGTATTGGAACCATGGCATGCGGAAGTGCAGGCCCTCGGTGAAGATTTCCTTCTGGATGCCACCGATGCGGTTGAAGATGATTGCGCGATGGCCGCCATCAACTGAAATCAACAGAATGAACGCCTTACTGAACAGCATCCGAACAAAGCCACTGACATCGCGAGCATACCTGTGTACATCGACTGCGAGATGCCATAGGCGGCGGCGCCGCCGATCGCGAGCAGCTTCAGCCCGATGCCCAAGCCGGGTGGGCCCCCCTTGCCAAACTTGCCGGCGAGGTCGTTTAACTTGCTCTGCGCCATGCTGATATTTTCACGAGTGCTGCGCGCTACGCTGCCAGGGGATAAATCACGGGTGCACGGCCTGGTGGGGCTGGTGTTGTGTGCTGTGATGCAACTTTTTTACTCCGCGATGCCGGTTGAGAACGTGCTTTTCCTGCCGGGGCACACACATGCGAATATGGCCGACGTGCTTTCCACCAAAAATTTCACCGGACTGCCTGTCATTCTCTCAAAAATACAATCGCACGATTTCTAGGGAATTTCGTTAACTTTCAAAACTGCAAAATAAACGTACATGGCGATACAAACATATTCAACATTAATAAGTCATTAACAATATTCGAAAACATAAGCAATTGCTCATTATCAACATGACTAATATTACAAAAGCTCTGCAAATAATATTGGCACAAATTCTTATGTAAATCATAAACTTTAATGGCTGTGTACTGAGCAAACATATTTAATTGTCGGATAATTTTGTGACGTCAGCCTGTATCTGAATAAGCAATGTTACCAACACAACAGTCATTCACTTCTCTAGACCACTGTGTCAAAACAAAACTGCCCCGCTTTTGGTGGGCCAGTTGACATGCTGATGAATCCAATAACAACTTTTGCTTGTGCTAGAGCTGGACGATTAGAAAGACAAAAGTCGGTGATAACGCAGCACACAGTACACTTTGTTCTAGTGTTTAGGCGTTGACTCTTGCACTTTGCTTTCACGCTTCTGACGGCTTACCACAAATCATTAGACGCGCAAGCCGCGCTACGACTTGCTTTGTCATTATAACATTTAAACTTAAACAATTGTTAATTAGCACGTGTAATTAATATTTAACATGGCTTGGACATCTTATCAACTGTCCCTGGCCTTTATGATGGTGATCACTGGCAGTATCAACACCCTAAGCACAAAGTAAGTATTGGAAAATCACAAAAAGTTACAAAAATGCAAATTCCCGTTTTTCATCCTGTTTTGCAGGTGGGCGGATGATTTAAAGAGCATAGGACGCGATGGTACTCTCCGGGCCTTCGACCACCCCTTCATGCAGGCCTCCAGCATGTTTCTCGGCGAGATCCTCTGCTTGGTGACTTTTAAAGTCATGTTCTTCATCTATAGCCGACAGGGTGTAAGTTTTACTTCTTAACCAAGCTTTTAACCTCACTTCTCAGCATTGAATGGTTTTTTTATCTTCTGCTTCAAATAGGTGGAGAATGAGAAAGCGCTCACGCGTGGCAATCGCAACTTCAACCCGTTCATCCTCTTCATCCCGGCGATGTGCGACATGACGGCAACGTCGATAATGTACGTCGGGCTGACGATGACGTACGCCTCGAGCTTCCAAATGTTCCGCGGCTCCGTCATCATCTTCGTGGGTCTACTCAGCGTCGGCTTCCTAGAGCGCATTCTCAAGAAGCGCGAGTGGTCCGGCATCTTCTTGGTGATCGTCGGGCTGACGATCGTCGGCATCGCCGATTTCCTCTTCTCGACGCCGAAAGACGGCGATGACCACGATCGCAACTCGATCATCACCGGCGACATTCTCATCATCATCGCGCAGGTGATCACAGCGATACAGATGTGCGTGGAGGAGCGATTCGTCACCGGGCAGGACATTCCGCCACTGCAGGCTGTCGGCTGGGAGGGACTCTTCGGCTTCGTCGTCCTGAGCCTGCTGCAAATCCCGTTCTACTACATTCACATCGGCGCGCCCTTCAGTAATAATTCGCGCGGAGTGCTGGAGGACGCCATTGAAGGCTTCATCCAGATTGCCAACAACTGGCGGCTGTTTTTCGCCATTATGGGCACGATCGTTTCGATAGCGTTCTTTAACTTTGCTGGCATCAGCGTCACCAAAGAGATGTCGGCAACTACACGCATGGTATTGGACTCGGTACGCACGATTGTCATCTGGGCGGTGAGCCTGATGTTTTTGGGACAGAAGTTTATATGGCTGCAGCTGCCGGGATTCATTGCCCTGCTGATTGGGATGTGTGTGTACAATGGCATCACCTGCAGGGTGGTGATTATTCGCTTGAGGCAGGCGTACACGCGCTTGCGATATCGTCGCATGCAGGACGATGTCATTATCAATACGCCTGCGGATCAACCGGATGATCCTGTTTTGTATGCTTAGCCTTAGAACTTGGAACAATTTAACTTTCATATATGTGACACTTTAAAACTCAACTTTTGAATATTGACCTTGGCCCTTGAGCAATTAAGGAAGGGCTGAGAGGGTAGAACAATGTATATTATTGAACACTATTGCTAAACTAAGAAATTATGACTACTATTAACAGGTAATAAAATTATATTTTTTAGAAATTGTAAACATTTATCACGTTGAACTGGATCGAATCAATATTTCGCGACTTACCTTGTTTTGTTGCATCATTGTACTGTGGTGTCAATCTTAATTTTGCACCTGATTTGTTTTAGGATTTTAGGATTAGGTTTATTTATCGCAGAGGGCAGCAACGCCAGGAAGAAGCTTGCCCTCCAGAAGCTCGAGCGACGCTCCGCCGCCGGTGGATACGTGCGAGACTTTGTCCTCCGTGCCCCACTTGGCGGCGCAGGTGGCGGTGTCGCCGCCGCCAATGATTGTCACGGCGCCACGCTCTGTTGCCTTTACCACGCCATCCATCAGCGTTTTCGTGCCCTTGGCAAAGTTGTCGAACTCAAAAACACCGGCAGGTCTGCAAAAAGCGGTAGGTTCTCGTTAAAAAAATATTTTCGATTAAATTTTAGGGCTTTTCCCTAGATACTAAAGGACCTTATTATATGTCAATCGATAGAGGAACTCTTCAGCAATCAGAATAACAAGGAATATTTAAATTTGACGAAATAGTTAGGAAGATATAGCAACTTTTTCGAGTCAACTTTTAAAATTATTAATTTCTTTAAATACTAACTGACTCTTTCAGGACGATTAAGGACATTTGCGTATATACTAAAGGTTCGTGTTAGGTATTAACCGCGATAGAGGAACTCATCAGCTATCAGAGTCACCAAAAATATTTAAATTTAAGGAAATGGTTAGGAAGATATAGCAAATTTTCCGAGTTAAGTTTTAAAAATATTAATTGCTATTAACACTAACTAATCTTCCAGGACGATTAAGGACGTTTGTGTATATAGTAATGGATCGTGTTAGGCATCAACCTATAGAGGAACTTTTCAGCTACCAGAATACCAAGAATATTTAAATTTAACGAAAGCGTCACGAAGATATAGCAAATTTTCCGAGTCAAGTTTTAAAAATATAAATTTCTATGAATACTAATTGAGGATACTAATCAGGACGATTAATGACATTTGTGTATATACCGTTACGTGTTTGGTAACAACCAATAGAGGAACTCTTGAGCTATCAGAATCACCAAGAATATTTAAATTTGACGAAATGGTTAGGAAGATAAAGCAAATTTTCCGAGTCAACTTTTTAAAATATTAATTTCTATAAATTCTACTAACTGACTTTTTCAGGACGATTAAGGACATTTGCATATATACTAAAGTATCGTGTTAGGTATCAATCGATAGAGGAACTCTTGAGCTATCAGAATCACCAAAAATATTTAACTTTGACGAAAGCTTTACGAAGATATAGTAAATTTACCGAGTCAACTTTAAAAAATATTAATTTCTATAAAAACTACCTGACGTTTTCAGGACGATTAAGGACACATGCGTATATACTAAAGGATTGTGTTAGGTATCATCCGATAGAGGAACTGTTCAGCAATCAGAATCGCCAAAAATATCTAAATTTTGCTAACGCATGTCGGAAATAAAGAGAAATTTCCCGTTTCAAAATAATGAAATAACAAAGATGTTTGATCTTTACCCGTTCCAAACGATAACTTTCGCCCTGTTAATCGGCTCCATAAAGAGGTCCCTCGTCTTGGGCCCAATGTCCAAGCCCATGGTGCCATCCGGAATCCCTCCCTCGAGGGTGGCCTCCCCGACCGTTGCGTTCGCATCGAACTTGTCCGCCGTAACAAAGTCCACCGGCAGATGAATCTTCACCTTCTTCGCCTCGGCCTTCTCCAGCAGCTTGCAGACAATCTCGGCGCCCTTCGGATCGAACAGCGAGTCGCCGATCTGATAAACAATCACAAACACATCTAGTGAGTATTGGGAAAACATTGACAGGCAGACAATTCAAGGGTGGGCCGCACAATGATGCAAGCAAACGTCAAAATTACTTCGCAAAAATTGAACACAATCAAACACGCATAAAAATATATAGATACTGATTTTACCAGAGTTTACAAGACTTTACAAAGATTGGGGGGTGAAAGAAATGGCGACGAAAGAGATCGACATGGAGGCGCCCAGCTCAAAGAGCTCAGCGGCGAGCACCGTCAACGAGGAGGGCGATGCGCCGGCAGCGAAGCCATCAGCGCCTCCATCGCCGCCCGCCGCCGAGGAAATCCCCGTGAGTAAGCAACGCCTCGGTGCGTACAAACACTTTGCGCGCACCGCCAACCGCACGCTCACGACCTTCACCAACGAGATGAGCGAAATCCTGCGTCAAAGCATCGAGCGCCTGGACAGCATCAGCATGAAGGTGCGCGGCTGCGTCTACGACATCGAGCGGCAGCGCGTCGCCATGCCGCACGCACTGCCCGGCATCGGCGAGGTCAACGAAACCCTGCCCGGCGTCCCCGCCAGCATACCGGAGGACGTCTGGGAGTGCGGCGACGACGGCAAAAAGAGCCTCATCTCCGACATCAAGGAAATCGCCGTCAAGTGCAAGAAAACACCGTCCGCCGAACGCATACCTGTGGAGCAATTCAAATTGTTGAGCGCCAGCGACCACAAGCCAACCAGGCTGGACATACAGATACTACCCGTGGAATTACCACCGCCAGCAGCAGCGCCGGCGCCGCAAGTCGAACAAACTCTCCAGCTCGAATCACTAAAACAAAAGATAAGCAACAGAAACACGCCGCGCGCAACCGACAGTGCGCAAACTACAACGAAAAAGAACCCCAGCCACGAGCTAACATCCAGCAGCAACATGGACGAGATCGAGGTGATACAACGCATCAAAAAGCAACACAAACGCATCAAGCGGCGCGAAGCCAATCCAATTCCCGACGGCGGCGGCGAGCCGAAGAAGGTTGAGCGGAAGCGCCGCGTGCCACGCAAGCGCGACACCAACACGACGGTCACCACCAATGCGAAGCGACCACGTCACTTGAAGAAAGGCGCCGCCAGCGCCGCCAGCGCCGCAGGTGATCACACCAAGGAAGCTGCTTCCCCATCAGCGCGATCACCGCGCTCCCGCAAATCAGTCAAGAGTATTCAAAGCATGCGCCTTGGACTAACCCTGCCGCTGCCGAAAGATGGCGCTTCGCCATCCGGCGTGCGTATGGAGCTGAAAAACACCAAGCTGGCGCGCAAGTTCGCCAGCTCCAACTTTCACGATGCGCACCCCAAGGACGCCGGCGTCGGTAAGGTAGAGAGCTACACCGGCGGGCGCATGGTGAAGCTGACGAGCGACAGCCGGCAAGATTGGAGCGTCATCATGCACACGCAAAAGTCGCCCACACGCTACGAACTGCGCCAGAGTGCACCCTTCCCCACCACTAACATCCTCGACGAGATTACGCTCAAGGATCTAGAGCCACTAAAGGCAGAGTATCCGCGCCGCGATAATATGCACGGATGCAATCAACGCATCGAGGACTCGCTGTTGTATAAGCTGGTGAATGGCACTCCCGAGTCGATGGAGTGTTTGATCAACGTGAGCAGCAGCGCGAGGCGCACCGAGTCTGTACAAGCGACTGGTGCGACAGCAACAGCAACGCAACCAGTCGCACGCAAACGCTTCGTGTCACAGGTGCCACCAACGTTCGCACTGCCATCTAGCGGCGTGCCGCCATTACAGGTCACGCACTTATCGACCAAGGTTGGCAATCCTGCAGTTACCAAATCGAGCATTGGCGGACTGAGAGCAAAGCGGGAAGACTCGCGCGCTGGAATTTATCGGGCGCAGGAGCAACGAGCTGCGGTGAAGCGACCAATCAACGTCAAGGAATCAGTGGTCGAGCAATCTAAGCGCATTGCGCTGAAACTGTCCGAGATGAAAACCGGCAAGTACACAGCGCCGCTGCAGGAGAACCATCAGATCTACAAGCAGGGTAAAAAAGATGCCAAACGCAGACTCAAGCAGTATCTGGCCGATCCTGCCAAGACGCATCAGAAGTACATGGTGATGATGGTACATTCGATTGTCTACGATAAGTCTGAACAAAGAAGTGTCGCTGATATCCTGGCCAAGTACATCTACTTGGATACAGAGTGGAAGTGGGAGCAGGAGTATACCGTGGGGATTATGACCACGTCAACAGGCACCGGACCATGTCCCTCGCCATCGGCCGCCATTACACGACGACCGTACATTGAATCGGTCGTAGTGACGCCCACCAGAGAGCGTGAGAGCGCGCGTAGCCCCGCCTTCAGTGGGCGGAGCGTGCAGGCGACAACAACGCCGCGCGGCGGTGAGTCATCGTGGAAGAACATTATCCGCTCGTGCTATATGCAGCCAACGCCAGCCAACACGCATGCGCAGGCGCAAGCTCAAGCTCTCGCCGTCCACAAATCAATGGACCCGTCTCAAGTGCGAAGCATCATCTCCAATATGGAGTTGCAGCTGAAGCAAGTCATTGATAATCCCAAAGTAAGCACCTTATACGAGAAATTGCCAAATTTCAAATAGTAATTTTGGTATTGTTGCAGATTGAAAACAAAGAAGTGGTCATCAAAGGTCTACAGGAGCAAATGGAATGGATCCTCTGCACGCTAGAGGGGCAAACCTTCGCCCTAAAAAAGCGCAAGGACGAGAACGCGACGAGAAAAGTCCGTCGCGGAGATAGAACAATTCTCCCACGTAAAGAGAGACGCGAACCGATACTAAAGCCAATGGACTCAACGGTCAAGGGGCGATTACACCAGCACCAGTCTGAAATACAGTTGCAGTCATCACCGTCACCGCTAGGTGGCCACCTACGCAAAACCCCGGCCACCATGGTGATACCATCATCATCTACATCAGAGATAACAATAACGCCAACCTCTCCCATTACCAGCGTTCCCAATGAAATGCAAACGAAGCTAATGACAAAATGGCGGACGCTAGAACATCCCTCAGGGGAATCACTGGAAATCGAGAGTTTAAAAGATCTCTCACTGCCATCGGCGCACGACGACTCGGCATTTCACTTTCTGGAGGCGAAAAAGGTGAAGAGCCGTCCGGAAACGCGCCGGGAGGGCCGCTTAGCCTTCGGGAGCGGCAGCAGGAAGAGCATCTCAACGTTGGGCAGCAACAGCAGTCAGGAGCGTTATCAGTCGCAGTATGAAGGGTCGCTCAATCGCGATGGTAAGCGTGCTTCAACAAACACGGAAAAGATGCTGGATCAGATTCTGGCGAAAATCGAGCTGGACGAAGAGGAGCACGAAGTAGAGGACGACCAGGAGCTGGAACAAGAACAGGAGCTAGGCAGCCAGGAAGAATCCAGATCAAGCGAAGGACTTACGCAAACGCTGAACCTATTCGATGAGGATATTAACAGAGAAGCCAGAGATAGGGATAAGGATAGAAACAGAGACAGGGATAATTTGTACGATTCCGTTCCAGACGCCGAGGACCCACAACCACCAACGCAGCTAACCAGCGAAGAAATCAGCCAGTACCAGGAAAGCATCAAAGTGCTCGAGTCACAACTAGGGGAGGAAACCCAACGCTTCGTCGATGAGATGGACGAAGTAATAAAGCGCATCGAGAGCGCCAGCTCCATGGAGTCCAAGGACGATGCAGCGCGCGTTGAATACGCCAGTCATGTGGCGTCCAGCGCCACCAGTCTCGCCTCCGACGTGATGCACGTCGTCACCGTGGTGGAGTCTATCCAGCTGGGCAAGCCGGTGGAGTTTGACATCGGCGATCAGACGATTCACATGGAGGTGGAGCTGGACCTACCCGAGCGCGATGAGAACCATCCGATCCAACAACCGATCATCGGACAAATGTCCCCCAAGGACATCTCAAAGGCATTAACCGAGGACATGCGCAAGCACTTTGCTGGCGAGGCAGGCGACACGGGCGCCATGAAGAAGATCGACCGACGGCGGGACTATGACCTCATGGAGCCGAAACCGAAGGAATCACCGATGATTCAAGACATTCGCAGGTCCCTGCTCCAGATCCACATGAACGCGCCGAAGGAGACAAAGATCCAAAAGTTGCAAGCACCCCTCCAAAATGCCAAAGGTGATAATACTCCTATTCCTACTCCTGGTTGTAACGTCAAGTACAATAAAATGATCTGGGAGACGACGGACAAGTCCACCTCCACCACGACCGTGTCCTTGACGAATCTGGATGACTTTGGATCTGGGTCTGGGCATGGGCATGAGCCCAGTGTACAAACACGCCAGAGCAAGTCGGAGATTAATATCACGCAAGTCACCCAAATGCATGACAAGACCTGCGAGACGGGGAGCATCTCCCTTGGGAGGACCGTGCAGCTGGTGGAGAGCGCGCTCAGCGCACGCGTCACGCGCTTCTTCACCGAGTCGGGGCTCTCCACCCTGAGCCACAGTGTCGAGTCTATTCTATCGGCGACGTTGGCTGCGACGCTCGCTAATCAAGAGAGACTGTACCTAAATACAACCCTGCCAAAGTCACCGGCGTCCACAGAGTCCCCAGCACCCTCAGCATCGTCGCCAGCACCCCATGTGGAAAAACAGCATTTTCAAATGCTCCTGACGTTTGTCTACAGTTTCGTGTTCGCCATCCTGTGCCTTGGGCTGAACTGGTGCCCCGCGTGCATCGCCTAAAGAATTTTCCAGCGCGAGCCCAAAACTAGCGAAATTTGTCTGTGCCACACTGTGCCAAATCCCAAAATTCCAAAACGAAATAAAATCTCCGCACCTCCGCAATTATTGTACATATGAGTAAGTCAGCGAACGATAGCGAGCGAGTGAGGGGGTTGAGCCGCCGAAGGCGGCTAGAGGGCGGATCTCCCTAGTTGTACATATACCTTCATGCCCGTGGACTCCTTCAGGAACGTGTAGGACATTCCGCCGCCGATAATCATCTCGTCCACTTTGTCCAGCAAACCTAACCTAACCTAAGTCAGCGAACGATAGCGAGCGAGTGAGTGAGTATTCTAGGGGGTTGAGCCGCCGAAGGCAGCTAAGGGGCGGATCCCCCTAGTTGTACATATACCTTCATGCCCGTGGACTCCTTCAGGAATGTGTAGGACATTCCGCCGCCGATAATCATCTCGTCCACTTTGTCCAGCAGGTTTTCGATGAGTTGTATCTTGTCGGCGACCTTCGCACCGCCGAGGATGGCGAGGAACGGCCGCTGCGGGTTGTCCATCGCCTTGGCGAAGTAGTCCAGCTCCTTTTTCAGCAGGAAACCGGCTGCTCTCTCCTCAAAGCCATCCCCTAAACGTGAAAACAACATTTTTTGGATTGCACCTTGGTAAACAAAACTAGTTCTTACCCATCATACTGGAGTGTGTCCTGTGTGCTGTGCCAAACGCATCGTTGATGTACACATCCCCCAGGGTGCGGAGGCTCTTCCTGAAGGCCTTTACCTTAGCAGGATCGGCTTTTACTTTTTCGCCTTTCGCGTCCAGCCCTTTGCCGGTTTCCTCCACGTGGAAACGGAGATTTTCGAGTAGAAAAATGGATCCTGCCTTTGGATCCTTGCAGGCGCTCTCTACCTCAGGACCAACGCAGTCCGGCAGGAATGTTACCTCCCTAAACAAGAACTTAAACCATTACACAGGATCCGGAAAAAAGCAACGAATCCAAGAAAAATAAATGTTCAGCTAAGTGTTATTACACTTAAACTTGATGTTATCACAAGTTATCACAAGATAGTAAAAGGTCAAAGTACAGTGCGTTTCGCATATTTTACAGCTTGCTGCAGTAAACAGTAAACAAGAAGTGATCAAAGTGCACCCAGAGCACACCCAGAGGTTAAAAGGTTATAAATAAAAACAAAAACTAAAGCATAACCATCACCATAGCTGCTTTTGCCAATAGTATACTTACATACTTACATTTCCCTTTTTTTTTTAATAAATTTTTCGTATTTTTTGTTTTGAAAAATCAAATTTAGCTTGAAATATCATCATTATTGTTTGTATTGTGAGTGGCTAAGCACAAAGAGAAAGGACAAAAGCACACACACCTGAATTTATACCTCTCTAACAACTTGCCCAGCTCCACTGCAACCGGCTGCATGGTGTATTGCATGTTACGCTGTCCTTCGGGCCTGCCCAAATGTGACATGAGCACCAGTGACTTGGCATCGTTCTTCAGCACATGCTTGATGCTCTCGAGTGCTTTGACGATGCGCTGGTTATTGGTGATTTTGCCATCTTTCATTGGCACGTTGAAATCAACCCTAACATAAGCAAAATAATTACAATGTACAAAACATACGCATAACCGCCATTTATTTGGAGATCGAACATTTTTACCTCATTAAAACGCGCTTGCCGGCGATTTTAATCATGTCGATCGTCAATTTGTTGAACGCCATGGTGAAGCAACACTAATAATTTACTAATTTCACGATTTTCACGAAAAATTTCGAAGCTTCCGAACGAATTTCGACCTTTTCACTTGCGAGTTGCGCGATTTGTTGATTTGTTTAACATCGGAGGTCACTGGAAGGTTAACCACAAATATTCCCCAAATATTAACAACATTGATACTTTGATTTCAACTTACGCCTGAAAAAAGCTTTAAATTAGCACAATAGCTAAAATAAGTACAAAACACAATAATATTGAGTAGTTTGTGCGTAATTTAAGTAAGATTACTTGAGAAAACTTGAAATTTGTTCGTGAAAGTTTCAAATTTTCAATCTGGTGTGAAAAAAAAAGTTCCTAGGTGCAAATTGCTAGGGGATTTTTTCAAGGCGGCTCTTTTGTCAAGTTCAAAACAATTGAAAATTAATTTACTTATTTCACAACTTTCACGAGAAATTTCGAAGCTTCTGGCTTTAAAACATCACAATAGCTACAATAAATACAAAATACATCATAATTGAGTTGTTTATGCGTAATTTAAATGAGATTACTTGAAATTTGTTCGTGAAAGTTTCAAATTGTCGATCTGGTGTGAAAACAAAAGTTCCTAGGTGCCCGGTGCAAATTGCTAGGGGATTTTTTTTTCGCAGTGGCTCATCCGTCAAATTGAGTTGTTCCAAGTTCAAAACAGTTGAAAATTATGAAAAACAACTCAACAATATAATTTCAAAACACACCAGGTAAATGATTCGACAAATATCTGCTAGCCGCATGTCCCCAATAAAAATGTGGCAATCCCGCGATTACAAAATGTATGCAATGTCATGTGGGTCACCAAGCAGGCATTCGCAGGCAACGAGGCAACCAATTCGACGTCCCGATCGTCCCGGATTTTCCCAGTTCTTGCTAGTGGTCCGCAAAGTAGTCGTACGGTAGAATAGATGAAACACTTTGTGGTCCGATTATTACCCAGAATAATGCATCACGTTTACCTGCGGAAGTAAGCACTCTTTCTTGTTGCCGAAAATGTATACCGGGTGTCACTTGTCCTCTAGGAGGCAAAGGCAACTTACCTAACCTAAATTTGCAACCGAAAAGCTAAACTATGCAGCACTGCTCAGGGTTGCCAGCCTGATCAAAGGGCACGGTGGGTCCGGCGTCCGCGACAATGTCCGTCGGCGGCTGCCCGTAGTCCTGCAGCGTCTGCATGAGCGCCAGCACCTTGTCAAACCTCTCCTTCTTCACCTCGGCGGAATCCTCCTCCTTTTCATCCTCCAGCTCATTGCAGACCTTCTGCATGAGTTCCTGCTGCTTGATGTACCTCTCTCTGTCCTCAGCGCTGAGCGTCGCCTCATTATCCTTGAGCCAATCAGGGTATTTGCTCAGAATATCCTTCAGGCTGGGATACAGCACCTCTTTGCTGAGCAAACTCTGCATCATGCCCTGCATGAAGGGCAAAAATGCATTCTGCTCACCCTGCCCGCCAAGGTTACCAAACATATTCATAATGTCAGCCTCATTGAAGGGATTCTGTAGGTTCTCAGCGCCCTGAGACAGACCCTGGATGGTTTGCGAGATGGTCGATGCGAAATCATTGCTGCGAGGGTCATCAATGCCCGGATTCGTTAGAGCGGCCTGTGCGGCCTCCGCCATGCGCTGGAAGCTCGCCTGCACCTGCTCGGGGGTGAGCGGAGCGCCGTCGGGCGCATCACCACCGGTGCTACCCAGCAACGCGGCGATATTTGTCTCAAACTGTTGGGCAGCCTGTCGGATGAAATCCTCAGACCACTCCTCTTCAACTGCAGGCACTAGCGCTTCCTCCTTCTTTTCCTCTATTGCTTCTGGCTTGACCGAGTCGCCGGAAGCGGTTGCTGGCGCTGTGCCAAAATCAGCGAGCGCACCTTTTAATAAACAATTAAAAAATTATGTAATAGTCATGCTTGTGATGCGAAAAAAAAATGTAATTACTGCTGAGCAACTCCGCCAGGTCACTGTCCTGCGTCTCTTTGGGCTCCTTCTCACTCATTTTGTACTCTTTGGGGCACTCGGGGCAATCGGAAAAAGTTGGAAAATAAATAATTTGATTTTGCAGGCATCTACGTTGTTGAGTTTGACATGCCACTTTGAGGTTACATGATTACAGTTGCAGTTACGCACTGTCATTGCTACCAACATGAAACCATCCACAAAATTCCCCTAGATCTAGATGTCAAAATATGATCAACATGAACTGTTTTGATGATTAATCAATTAATTTAATAATACAAGAGCCCCAAGAGCCGCAAGAGCAACAAAAACACAAGCAGGGTTTAAGTTGGTTCAATTGCATTATAAATATATTTTAAAATATTTACATTAGAAACATACATCGTCAAAAATCGAAAAAGTCTAGCTTGATAACACGGTTTTCATTTGTTTTTTGTTCGTTTGCTTGGGTTTGTGGATGGTGTATGGGGCAACGGGGGGGAGTGGGGGAGCACAGAGCACAGTGACCAGAGGGCGCTGCACATCAAAACGACTCCGTTGCAGGAATGCAGACACATTTAGAAACGGAATAATTGAATAATAAAATAGAATGACTGAATAAATGTCCGAATAATATCCCTTATCCGATAAATACTTCGTACGTTCAAACATTAATAATAATTCCGCCTTCGCCCACGTTCGCCTATCTTCGTTTCGCTTCGCTTCATTTCGTTTTTCAGTTGCCATTTTGAATCATATCGGTTCATCACAGGTTTCTTTCAAAGTTGCAAAAGTTTTCAAGTTTTCAACGCTCTCCTGCGCCCTTCACCATCAAATCATGTGATCCACGACAAGACGTCTCGTTTTCATTTCACTATCTAAGTAAATACAAAAAATTACAATATGTACACCTTCAAAATATAGGCTTAAAAAGTTCCATGCGTCCTCCGTCACACATGACGCATCCCATTGTTATCATTAATTTCTCTTAGCTTTACATACTTTATATATTTCATTTCAAATATATAGTTTAGTATCTTATTACAAATAATCAACAACGAAAAGCATCTTTTGTTTTGTTTACGTTCGTTCGTTCTTCATTTGTTTTCTTGCATTCTTTCAACCTTCATTCCTTCATTGGTTTTTTTCTTTCTCGTCAAGCTGCCTCCTTGCTGCAGGCTGGTGCGCAACACATTATTAGCAATACAATTCGATAAAACTTTAATCCTTTAGTTATTACACCTACAATGTAGAAAAAACGTTTCGTTGTATGGGTTTATTTGTTTGAGAATAGAATATTGTAAATTGTATTAGATTAGACTTTGTTGTGCTGCAGTGCAGCTCATTGCAGCGAGGAGGCGCCACCTGCAAGCCTACAGCTTGTGATTTGACACCGACTCGTCATCTCGAATCAATTCTTAATGCGCGATTGGCTTAGGAGACACACTGAAGCAACGATTTCTCTCTCGTTTGAAGCAACATTTTCGTATACATACCGAAATATTTCCCAAAACGTTTCACAATGTTCACAAAGTTTGGTTTAACCTCAAAATCATAATTGCATGAAATTGACTATCCACAATGATTAATTTCGATTTATTTACAATTACACAAATCAAATTTAGACCGATGAAATAAATTCGAATAGTGGCCATAGTGTCTCATCTTCATAGCTTCATAGCTTCATTCCTTTGTGTGTTCTGTTCAAATGTTTCTTTTTTAGGATAGATCAACATTCTTCAATTGTTCAACATTTCAATTCAACATTATTCGTTTGTTTTTTTGGTATTTATAAGCAATTTTCACCCCATTTAGTTTTAAATATATACTTCATAATAATTAGCTTTAATTTATGTAATATGTATGTAATTAACATCTCGTTATGTATTTGCAAGTAGCGCATGTTTTGCGCATGCGTTGTTTCTCTCTCTCTCTCTCTCAAACCCAACTTTTCATTTCATTCCTAGGCTCCAAGCAGCGTCTAGCTTCCTAGCGCTTCCTAGCAAATCTTTTTGGTTTTGTTTGGTCTCATACATTTTATACTTTTATAGGTTATGTCCCAGTTTTCAATTCGAGTTTCGAGCACAGGTTCAAGCACACAACACACAATTTGTTTAAGGGTTTAAATAGGTTGTCCTTATCCATTTGCAATCAATCCGTCGTCAGCAGTAACGTTTAAGAGGTTGTTTCTCAGGCTCAGGATTTGTTGGCTTACGTCTTAAGTGAGAGGAGTGGGGGGGGGTGGGGGTGTATAATGAAGTATTATTCGTTGACGGTGTAACCGCATCGTTGCGTGCGCCAGCTGCTTCATCATCTGGAGACGAAGACGAAGAGCAGCGACGCCAGCAGCAGCAGGGACGGCACGACCATCACCAGGGCCGCATTGTAACCCTCTAGTTCTGCGCATGTGCCTGCAGGAAACAAACATTAAGAAGATGAGCAAAACCAGAAAACGTTTTCTTTTGACAGTCAGGTGTCATAAACTATCAGTGTTGCCAACAGTCACAAAATTTTGCACTTAGTAAAAAGTAAAAAATAAAAACATATTTTTTTAGATAAAAATAAAATCACAGTACGAATCACAATCACGATATAACCGAAATGTTGCGATGTTGCCAGAGTACCAGAGTGCACTAGTGTACTCTGGAGCACTTTAGAGCACTCAAAAACGAATGCACATTTGTGAAATGCACATTTTTTTGTCAGGCCAACAAAAAGTTACTAGAACTAATGAAAAATTCACCGTGTTGGCAACACTGTAAAGCTATAAACACATTCTAAAGCTTAACCTCTCCAATGCAACTTTGACTTCAATCAAATTCTTCAAATCAAATCAAATTAATGTTGATTTGTGCTTTGCTAACGTTTATGTTTACTTTTCGTGCAGGTTTTTTATTTTTTAACGATTGTAAGTTTCAGTATTGCGTGGTGAGTCGTCACGGAGAGGTTTAGCTTTACATTAACCACCTGCATCTGTCAAAATCGCGTTAGAACGTGTCAAAATTAAAATTATAGGTTAAGGGTGAAATGAGGTTAAAGTTACCGTTGCTAGTGAAATTGTACGCCCACAAGCCGTCGATGCCAGGGCGCGTGCTCCGATGGCAGGAATCAGCGACGGCGGAGAGCTGCAGCGTCATAGGCGGCGCCTTCCCACCCCCACCGCCACCGCCCTCGGCCACCGGCGTTGTGAAAGTCGGCAGCATGCTGTAGATGAAACAGAAGCGCAGCGTATCTGTGCTTTTGCGTGCTGTGGGCGATGTGATCACATACACGGCGTCGTTGTCCATCCAGGAGCCATGGCACGTGTATCCTGCAGGCATTTTGAGGTTAGCAAAGCAGAGCCTCGGCGCTTTGGTGATCACCTACCTTTAGTTGGTTGCTGAGCGCAGCCGGTTTTAAACTCCATGGTCTCGCTGGAGCCGCCACAACCGACTGCCAACGCTTCATAGATGGGCGACACGCATTCCGGACTCACCACACCGCCCCCGGGTCCATTATTCATTTGGATATCCATGCCGGGAGTTTGTTGCTGGCGACGTTTGCGACGTTCCGTAACCACTGGCGGCTGGTTGTTCACCACGTAGCGCCCCAAATTCGGACACTTCTTTGGATGTAGCGATGTAGCTGTCAAAAGTAATGCATACACTGTAGGCAACCAAAGTTGCTGCGGAAAGTAAGCAAGGACAGTTGCAGCGATTTTAATCCGCCGATTGCGCATTGGGAAAATAAATAGCAAAGCGGCTTGGCTTACTGATCAGCGTCGTGTATGGCACCTCCGCTGGATCGAAGTGCCTGCACGCGTCGTCCGGATTATCCTCGTACGCTTCGGATTGCTGGATCTCGATGACGTTCGAATCCCGTTTGTAGAACACCATGCACACGTAGCCGCTATCGCTGCAACCAAACGTACACGACTGGCTTGAGGATCGACAAAAACAAATGCAACGAAAACATTTGTTTAATTTTGAAGCCTCTCAGGGATGGTAACCGTTTTTCATACCGGTTAATTTTGTAGGGCCAAAAAGGTTACGTTCTAACCGGTTAAAGAACGAAAAACACATGTAACGGTTAAGGTTACCGATTTTATTTTAAACTTTGTCGAAATCTCGAAACAGAAATTCAAAACCGGTTTTTCTTATAAAATGAATTTTGGCTAAGGGTTACGGTTCCAACTGTAATTTGATTAACTATTTCGGTTACCGGTTAATTTAACTGGTTACTCACCATCCAGCAGTAATGTGCGCAACAATCTGCACCTTACGCTCCTCCTGACTTTGTAGAATACTGTGACAGATCACGCGCATTTCGGTGTTGGGATTGCGCTGGTCTTGCGATTCGAAGCCAAACTCTTGGAAAGCAAACTGCTGCACGGGTTGCACGGGCTGGGCGACGCGATTCGGATTCTGTTTCGGCTCCTCGTCCAGAATCTTCAACGTGGCGTTGCGTTGCGAAAACTTGTAGGTCTTGCGATGATCGAGGCTCAGCCACGTGTGGTGGTTGGTGATCCATGGTGGGAACTTGCACCGATTGTGGTGGTTGTCCATCACGGTGAACTTCATCGTGCGGCTGCCTTCGAAGACGCTCGAGAGGCCCGTGCAGGTGGCGTCGCCGGACTGCGCGATGTGATACACCGTCTTGCCCTTTTCGGTGGCCTTCTGATAGATGAAGCAGCGGTATTGCTCCTCGTCAGTGAGCATTGACCGTCGGTTGCCCTGCGAGATGATCTTGCCGATTAAATACTTGGTTGAGCCTTCTTTCCACGTCGCGAGGCAGACCAACTCTTCCACTGCAAGCGAAACAAAAGAAAACTTCTTCAAAGTACTATAGGCAACACACAATACATGCCTATAGTGTAGGCAACACATCTTACACCTACATTTTACTTCTTCAAACTACTATAGGCAACACATGTTACACGCCTACTTGAATTTCCAGAGTTGAGCTACTGTAGGCAACACATCTTACGCCTACATTTGACTTCTTCAAAATACTATAGGCAACACATGTTATACGCTTGCTTGAATTTCCAGAGTTGAGCCACTGTAGGCAACACATCTTACGCCAACATTTGACTTCTTCAAAATACTATAGGCAACACACAAAACCTTTCTATGGCGTAGGCAACACATATTACACCTACATTTTTTCTAGATGAAATACTATAGGTATAGGCAACACACATTACGTGTAAAAATAAAATAGAAGACATACCGTTGCTTTCAGTGCTTGGAATATCAGGACATGCTTGATATTTAAGGACGAGACGCGAGTCGTCCGTGCAGGATTCCGCCTTGCTGGGCGGGTTGCTGCAGTCGCCGGCGCCGCGATTATAGCTGAACGCAAATGGGGCGCTTTTAAACGGACAGTTTACAGGGGCGGCTTTGCCCTCCGGATGCTTGCGGAACATGCTGTAGAGCGGTGCGTCACCGGTAATGCCATAGCAGATCTCCTGGAAGGACGAATGCGGCTCACAATACGCTAAAACAAAATGTATTAGTTTGCGATGTCTCCTAGTTTCCGTCAGATCTTCAGGTGGACGTAGGCAACCAAACAAACTCACTTTCTTTGTATTGCAGGACACTGGCGTGCTTCTCATGAATCGCCATACATCGATAGCACTTATCCGTTCTGGAAATGCAAATGTTTAGAATGTTTCGAGTTCTCGACTTAGTGGCGCATGCAAAACTTACTTATCATAGACTAAATATTTATCCGCTTGCTCCTCGTAGCACTCGCCCTTGGTGTCGATGTGCGTTGCGTTGATCTTCAGGTATTGCAGCCCGGATTGAAACCATGTGCCAGACCAGGCTTTGGGGAATTCGCAGCCGCCTGAAACAATGCAACAAAACCAATGAAACGCACTGATAAATTGATAATAGTGGATATAGTGGTAAATACTGGTAATAAGTTGGCTACAAGCAAGAGAACTTGTTTTTATCATGCGTATTGTTTGCATGGGGATGCGAGGGTCGGGGGAGTTGAGTGTGGGAGTTGAGCAAACACACGCGGCACACGTAGTGTGTGTTCCCATCATCGATTATCCTGCTGTTCCTGCCGCCGCGCCGAGAGGGGAAACCTCACTCACAGCACAGTGCACGCTGCACACCGCTTCCGAAACAATAATTATCCCCCACAACCGAAGCACCCGATTGAAATGGCAAACAACTTTTGCAATTCATCATTGCAATGCCTTGTTAAGGCCACTTGCAGCAATGTTAGAAAGTTTTTATTAAATTAAAATATCGCAATTAGCTAAACAAGTAAAACAAAAGAAAACAATTCTTTAACCTAGGCAACACAACTTACACCTACATTTCGAAGAAGAAATACTATAGACAACACACATTACATGTATACATTAAAAAAGCATACAGTAACACACCAATT
The DNA here is from genome assembly GCA_030264215.1 of Geostiba sp. GC000077. NCBI lineage: Eukaryota > Metazoa > Arthropoda > Insecta > Coleoptera > Staphylinidae > Geostiba > Geostiba sp. GC000077. The sequence continues at coordinate 105 of JARJDQ010009569.1, read as the reverse complement.
GTCATAGTAGTATAAATAAGTTCTTGTCACTTTTCTTATCGCCACAACCGAAGCCTCCGATTGAAATGGCGAACAACTTTTGCAATTCATCATTACAATGCCTTG